>RWGZ01001005.1:53307-189379 GCA_009725065.1 Utricularia reniformis | reverse complement strand
TCGGGCCCTGTCACGTTTATCATGCTTCGGGCCCGATCACGCAGACCACGCATCGGTCCCAGCCTCGTTTTACATCCTGCGATAACAACCTCTAACAAACTTGTCAGAGGCGGTTACAGGACGTGGATTACACTCGCCGGCAACTCTATAAATACAGGGCAAGACGAAGGAAAAGACAGGACCCTTTGGACGCAGAAGAACAGGCTGTTACGCTGCTGAATTCTTCTTGCCTTCTTTACCTCGTCATTTTCATTAGCCTGCTTTGTATAAACTTTGTTTCATTTCTTTAGTGAGCAGACTAAGAGCATAATCGGCTCTTAGTCGAGTGGTTTTCACCCCAATTCACGGGGTTTCCACTATATATTGCTGTGTATTTACTTTGGTTTTCAGTTTTTAATCGTCTTCCCCATTTTAAAGAAATCAGAACCGAGTTCGTTTGTTGAACGAACCGGACGACTGTTGATACCCCCTAAAAAGGGATCATAATAGGAACGGTCCTCCTTCTTCAGTGAGGACATTACTTTCACCCTGACTGATCTGGAAGGGATCATCGATCCATGCGACGACCCCCTTACCATCACTGGGGTCATCGGGAATCGTCGTGTCCACAGAATCTTAGTGGTCACTGGGGATTCGTGCAATATAATGAAGCGCGAGGTTGCCGAAATGTTGGGAGCCGCTGCTCACGATCTCCCGATCGCTAACATAACTCTTTGGTCGTTCGACCAAAGGAACGTTACTCCATGCGGGAAGATGTTATTCCCAGTTACCCTTGGAGAGCCATCCAAGGATCAGTCGGAAGACCTGGAATTCATTATCGTTGAAGTCGACTTGGCTTACAACGCTATTATCGGACGGACCGGCCTTAGTAAGTTCGAGGCGGTCCCATCTACATATCACATGATGCTCAAATTCCCCTCCATTCATGGAGTTATCTCTGTTAAGGGGGATCAGAAAGTAGCTAGGCAATGCTACATGAGCTCGTGCCGAACTTTGGCACCGGTTAAAAGGGCCCGGGTGGATCTACTGGAAGAGCTGCTGCACCCGAGGCAAGCAATGGAACCCGTAGGGTTCAAGTTGATTAACCTTGTTGAGGATGACTCAACCAAGACAACTCGCATCGGGGCACATCTAGCCCCTAACTTTGAAAAAGAACTGATCCACTTGCTGAGAAGCCACGTGGATATATTCGCATGGACCCCGGACGATGTTCCAGGGATTGACCGATCTTTAGTGAACATCGGATCAACACTGAGCCAGGAACGAAGCATGTTAGGCAGAAAAGGAGATGCTGTTCTCCCGAGAAAATCGAGATTATCCGGGCTGAAGTGAATAAGCTGCTACGGTCGGGATTCATCAGAGAAATCCACTATACTGAATGGATTGCAAACCCAGTGGTTGTTTCCAAACCGGATGGGAAATGGCGAATGTGCATCGACTTTACCGATGTTTACAAAAAGCTGTGAGTCAGACCTTTGCCGCATATCAACCGACTGGTGGACGCTGTTGCTGGTAGCACCATGATGAGTACCATGGATGCTAATTCTGAGTATTATCAGATCTTCTTAGCTGAGGAAGATCAGAAGAAATCATCATTCATGGCAGAAGATGGAGTTTACTATTATGTGGTTATGCCATTCGGTCTCAAAAATGCTGGAGCAACATACCAAAGGTTGGTCAACAAAATCTTCAGAGAATTGATCGGCCATATGATGGAAGTGTATGTTGACGATATGATTGTTAAATCTATGAATGATGAAGACCACCTTTCTTATTTGTCTCGTTGTTTCGAAGTATGCCGAAAATATAAGCTCAAACTAAATCCAAACAAATGCTGCTTCGGGATCCGAAGTGGAAAATTTTTAGGATATTACGTTTCAGAGAAAGGCATAGAGGTTAACCCTGAAAAGGTGCAGGCTATCATTGATATGCAACCTCCGAGAAACAAAAGAGAGTTTCAAAGGCTTACTGGCCAACTACCCGCACTGAGCAGGTTTATTTCGAAATCCACAGACCGGGCCTTACCTTTTTTCAGAGTGCTAAGAAAAGCAAGCCATCTAGATTGGACCGAAGAATGCGATCGGGCCTTCTCCGAGCTGAAGTCTTATTTAAGCACTCCCCCGGTGATGGTAAGTCCAACTTGTGATTAACCTTTGGGGTTATATCTTGCGGTATCAGAAGTTACCGTCAGCGCAGCTCTGGTAACCATACGAGACGACATCATAGATCTATTTATTATGTCAGCCATTCTCTGGTATCTGCAGAAACCAGGTACTCCACCTTGGAGAAATTCATGCTAGCTTTGAAAAAAGTTGTATCCAAGCTGAAACATTATTTTGAAGGCCGAACGGTCTATGTCTATACGGATCAGCCTCTGAAAGTGCTCATTAAACAGAAGGATTTGAATGAGAGATTGGCAAAATGGGCTATGAAACTCAGCGCTATGTATCTGCAATTCCTGCCCCGAAGGGCGATCAAAGCTCAGGTTCAAGCTGATTTTGTGGTTGAAATGACACGATCGGCCATTTATCTCAACCAAGAGGACGATCGATGGATGATCCATGTAGATGGGTCAACCTTCGGGGGAAGAGGAGCGGGCATTACCCTGAATACGGTACAAGGTGATCTTATTCATTCCGTAGTCAAATTTTCCTTTGCTGGAACAAATAATGTGGTAGAATATGAGGCAGTATTATCAGGAATGACCTTGGCTTGAAAAATTGGAGTTAGCAGAGTACGAATGTTCTCAGACTCGAAGTATGTAGTAGAACAGTTCGCAGGGAGATTTGAAACTCATGATGCGATGATGATGTTATATTCCGCCAAAGTTCTGGAACTATCCAAAAAGTTCAGTGAATTCTCTCTTGACCATGTGCCAAGGGAGCAAAACAAGGTTGCCGACGCGCTCGCCAGATTGGCCTCATGCATACCTGACATAGAGCCAAGCACTATCTCGGTCCATATTCAGGACCGACCTTCGGTCGAGATTCCAGTGACCGAACAGTCTGTTGAAGAGATCGGGGCTCTATGCCATGAACTCAAGGTCTTGAATGTTAACGCTACTGAATCTCCGCGAGAACCCAATTGGTTGGACATACGGGATCTATGCATCAAGTTGGGCATCATCCATCATTTTTCATCGGTGGCCCATCCCCAAACTAACGGACTTACGGAGGTATCTAACAAGGTTATCCTAAAGGGATTGAAAACCAAGTTAGAAGATTTTGGAGGTAAATGGCCCGAACACATCTATGAGGTCCTATGGGCATACCAAACTACACCTCGCTCAACAACCCAAGAATCACCTTTCTCATTGGTGTATGGGACCGAAGCTGTTAGCCCGGTGGAGGTTGCCATACGATCACCTCGGATATCTCAATACGATGAGCATATGAATGACGAAAGGAGGTTATTGGACCTCGAGATGATCGAGGAAAAGAGAGATGTAATTTATGCACGAATGCGTGCTTATCAGCGAACTATGGAACGGGCCCATAACAAGCGAGTCCTCCATAGAGAATTCTTTGAGGGCGATCTCGTCCTCAGAAGCATTAAAGTGCAGAGGAACGTTGGAAAGCTAGACAGAAATTGGGAGGGGCCGTATCGGATATTAAAGAAATGGGAATCAGGTGCGTACAAACTTGAAACATTGGATGGTACAGAGGTCCCCCGAACTTGGAATGTCATGAATTTAAGGCGATATTTCTTGTGAATCTTCGATTAATGTGTTTGACTCAATAAAATACATTCCCTTAAACGTAAGTAGAAAACAAGTAAGTACAATACAAACTATTTCTAATGGAATGATGGACCGATCTTGAAGTTGGGTGGCTTAGGACGAATCTGGACTGGTGACCGAAGCTTCTTGTCCGCAAGGCTCCCAAGTTGTAGTGACCTCTCTGACGAGTCAGATGCTCCTGCACTTGCCCAGCCCCATGGATGAGTTGTGATTCTCCCATAACTCATTACGAACTAAAACACTCCCTTCAACGGCATTCAGTCTTTAGGAATGACCGTTTGTACCTATGAAATCTGCTACGATAAAAGGAATGGTAGTCATCATATCAAAGTATTAGACCGGTCCTAATACAAGACGTATTATGAGCAGAGCTTAGCCAACAAAACCTAAGGGACTTTGTTAGAACAAAGGTTCGGCCGAAGCTCATACAAACTCATACTAAACGCAGACTACGCCTATCCAATCAAATGTTGACTCCAAGGACGGAATAAGAGTGACCCGCACACAATGTAAAACGACCGATCCAATTAGAATTGATACGAATAAACCAAACATAATGTCTGGGACCGATGGTTAACACCCTGTAAGCTTCCCCGATCTTACACTTGGTGATTAAAACAACTTCGTTAATATAAAACTTATTAGTTTATTGAGAAGTTGGTTATATTACTTCGTTCTGGCAATTAAAAGAACAAGAATTGAATAAAGAGAGTTATATTGAAAATAAGAAGTAAGGCAGATACAAAGTATAAAANGGAGCCAGCTGGCAGATAACGCTTATTTTTACTAAGGTTATCTTCGGTCCTCCGTGTTGAACATCGGGCCGGTCTTCTTAAAGGTGTAATTGGGCGGTGAGAATTCGTTTTGATTAGTTAAATCGGCCCAACTGTTATCGGGCCTCACCCATCACAGGGTACCCGGTCCTAGAGTTCTCATCACTCATATTAAACGCAAACTGCCCCTATCCAATCAAGTATTGACTCCAAGGACGGAATAAGAGTGACCCACACACAATGTAAAACGACTGATCCAATCAGAATTGACACGAATAAACCAAACATAGTGTCTGGGACCGATGGTTAACTCCCTGTAAACGTCCACAATCTTACACTTGGTGATTAAAACAATTTCGTTAACATAAAACTTATTAGTTTATTGAGAAGTTGGTTATGTTACTTCGTTCTGGCAATTAAAAGAACAAGAATTGAATAAAGAGAGTTATATTGAAAATAAGAAGTAAGGCAGATACAAAGTATAAAATGGAAATCTAGCTAATCTGCCCCTCTTCTTTGTCTTCAATCTCCGGCTCCTGCGGTTCGGTCCGGGCCGCGAGCTGCTTCAATTCTTCTTCCTGATCGCCCACCTTTTGGTTGACCGCTCTCTCCATCTCTTCAAAGAGATAGAAGAAAGGGTCTTCTTCCAGAACAGGTTCTTCCAAAGTTGGAATAACCTGAAACTTGCCATCCTTTTCGAGTGGCTCAATCATCTTCCATCGCTCGTCTGAAGGGCATAGCCCGAACTGCTGAATAACTTGCTCTCGCATGTTATCCAAATACTTAGCAGTATAAACCCCATGTATGTTATCCGCTAAAGCGAAAAACAACGGGGACCGAGCGAAACCCAGAACCGCTTCCCGGACCGAACCTTCGGTCGAAGTGCGGGCCCTTGTCAACTCCTCTTCCAAGGCTGTCTTCTCTTCTTGGGCCCAAAGGAGAAGCTCGTTCAGCTTGTTCCTCTTCTCCTGGGCCCGACCTTGGACTTCGTTGATATCATCTTCTTTGGCCCGCAGCTTGGCCTCTAGGTCGGCAATTCGCCCCTGAGCTGTTTGTGATGTCTTCTCCAGCTCAGAGACTTTATCGGCTTAGAGCGAGACCTCCGTCCCGGCCCTTAGCAACTCATTGTCCAGTCGGTCACGGTCTTCCCGTACCGTGACCAACTCACCATGCTTGATCTCAACTTGCCTTTTTGCAAGGTCAAGTTGATCTTGGACTTATTGGGATACAACACTACCACCCTGGTTCTTCTCCATGGTGATAGCAGTTGTGAAGGCTTTCCTCAACATCTACATAAGATAACACATTTTTAAAGATGAAACTTCGGGCCTTCATGTTAAGTAAAAGCCTTCCATAATTTACTCCCCAGACACGTCCACCTAGACGTTGTCTGGGTTCTGCTCTCCAGAAAGGCGGAAGTCCTTCAGGAAAGCACTCCTCCAGGAGGTCAGTTTCCTCCCCTTGCTGAACCTGTCCAGCAGGCCCAGAGCAACTCCCCAGTCGGAGTTAGTCTTCGAGCCCGATGCAGGCTCCTTCAAAACGATCCCCTTAGTGGGGACCAGAGCGCTATCTCCCCTTCTCAGCCTTTTCAGCTCCTGCGGGGCTTCCGCTTCGGTCACCCTTTCCCTTTTCCTAAGGGGACCGGCGGCAGGGAGACGTTCACCTTAAGCTGAGGACCGGGGAGAACCATCTCCACGGGAACGGCTCCCTGCAGCAATAAAGCAATAGTTTTAGTACTAATAAAGGAGGTATTTCCGATCTGATAGAGGCTGGATAAACTCAATGAACGAATCCGAGCCTTTATCACCTCCTCTACCACTCCAAATACCCAAAACGCAGGTCCTTCTCCAGTTGAAGGCTGCCCTGTGCAGCGAAGGGTCAATGTGCCCGCGCTGGTGGTTTTGATCGGGGGGTTCCCGGACCCCGAAGGGACCAGCATACCCCCCGTTGCTGATTCACTTCCATCAGCACTGCTCGATGCTTCGCATTGTCCTTCAGAAGGACGGACCGAAGCAGTCGTCATACGTTTGAAACGTGAGCTAGGCATCGTCTCAGTCGAGTCTGCAAAATAAATACATAAGGATCATGAAAGTATAAACTAAAAACATTACTTCATGCCCGATCCTTCTGATGGATCTGAACTAGAAAACATCCCCTTCGGGGCTGGGGCTTCGGTCCTACCCGCAACACCTATTCCTATTAATCTTTTCTCCCGAAGTAGATCTATTCGCTTAAGGCGTGCTTCGGGAGGGGGGAACATCGCAAGCATATTTGCGGTGTCCGTACGGGAAGGGTTGAACCTACTTCGGTCCAACTGACCTATGCGTGGGTGAGTTAGGTGGGGCCACACCTTCAACAAGTCCTCTTTTGGGACTGTTATTCACACATAACAAGACTCCCACGCATGGAGAGACTCTTCTTTATCTACAATAGCGCACTCTTTGGTGCGCACCGCTATATAATATAGATTGCGGCATCCTAATAGGCCCTTACCCCTTTGGGACTCCACCAAGAACAGATTGAAAAGTGTTCTAAGGTCGGGGCCCGATTCTGTTGGTGGCAATAAAATATGAACGCCACTATATACACATAACTACCCGTAAATAATGCAAAAGTAGGGCAGTGGATTTCTTTAAGCACGGCCGCTACAAAGGGATGTAGTGGAAAACGAAGCCCGCACTTTAAAGAGGCGTAACGGACCGGAATATCAGATTCCGGCACGTTCATTTCCGCCGGAAGGAAACAGGGAATATCTTCCCATCCCTTCCAGATGGAATAATGTGCCGGAATCGAAAACCTAGACCTAAACTCCTCAATATCCAACTCAGACATGGATGGGTATCTCATTTTATGAGGAGCCATAAGTATATACCTTAGCAAAAATCGAAATGAAATGGGTTGAACGTGAAACAGATTGAGGGCACAGAGAGCTCGATTTGGCAGTTCTTCCTTCGCGAAATGACGATGAAGAGAAACAATATCTAAAATCCCTATTTAAATATTAATCTCCCAACCAATGGTGAGCTGCCACGTAATATTGCCCCAGACAATGGTAGTACAAGCACACTCATTACGCCTGTGGAATTGCCGAATGTGAAGAGGCGCAAATCAGGAGGTTAATATTTAAAAAATAATGGAGATAAAAATATAACACGAATATACGTTATTGAGTTTTAAATACAAATTAATTCCTACACTTAAGGGACAGATCGGTCCCCTGGACGCTCACTACCTACAGGTACGGTCCCATGTTCTTATGAATGTATATACATCAGGTGATCGGCCCTGTATCACCTCTACGATGGCAATCAAGCTCGAGGGGCTAGTGATGAGAACTCCAGGACCAGGTACCCTGTAACGGATGAGGCCCAATAACGGTTGGGCCGATCCAAATGGTGGAAGCGAACTCGTGCAGCCCATTTATACACTTAACGAAAAACGGCCCGATGTTCCACGAGAGGACTGAAGATAACCTTGGCGTTATAAAGCGTTTCTGGTAACTAGCTCCGTGCTTCGGTCCAAACGGTTACAAACCCGTGCCTTCCAAGCTTCGGGCCTTCACACGTTTACCACGCCTCGGGCCTGTTCACACAGACCACGCCTCGATCCCAGCCTGGTTTTACATCGCGCGACAACAACCTCTAACAAACTTGTCAGAGGCGGTTACAGAGCGTGATTTACACACGCCACTATCTCTATAAATACAGAGCGTGGCGATGGAAATAGCAGGACATTTTGGACGCATAAGAACAGGCCGTCACCCTGCCGGAGTTCTTATTGCTTTCTTATTCCTTGTCATTTTCATTAAGCCTCTACTGTATTTTGTATGAATCGTTTGATTAGTGAACAGGCTAGGAGTGTAATTCGCTCTTAGTTAAGTGTTTATATCCCCAATTCCTGGGGTTTCCACTCTAAATCTCCGTGTCTCTTTATTGTTTACAGTTTTAATCGTATTTCCCATAAAAAACAAATCAAACCGAGTTCGTTGGCTGACGAATCGGGTGATTGTTGGTACCCCCTAAAAATTGACCATAACAGATATCCAAATAATAATGTTATGAAATAGTCTCATATTGGATAGATAATTGGATTCTAGAAGCTACATATTCTAGAAGCGTTCACATTGGGTGGAAGGTATTTTTCGTCCTATAGTTTGGACGTTTTGATAATTTTGATTCCAAATTTTATATATTTTGACAAAATAATTATAGAAGTTTTATATTGGCAAAACTGATCCCTATATTATTATATTTTTGGTAAAATCAGTCATCAAAATTTTGTGTGTAGTATAATTGGTCTCCAAAGTCTTAATTTTTGGCAATTAAGGTCTCCAAACAAAATTACGGAAATTTGGTCCTCAAAGTTTCGGATTTTGGTAAATTTAGTCCATAACGGTGTTAGTGGTTCTCATAGTTTGTAAAACGTGACAATTTTAGTCCCCATACTTTTGAATGGCTAATTTGGTCCCAAAGTTTACATAATTTGGTAAATTTATGCTCTAACGAAAGAACATGATGTTTTTGAAAACCGATATGTATGAATATGATTTTCACGATACATTTCAATGTTTATAAATTGAAAATTTATTAGTTTCATATCTGATTTGTAATTTTCGACCGAACATATTATTAATGTTCACGTGTATTTTATTAATGTTGATGTGACTTATATGTTTTGGTTTCTATTTAACTTTTTCTCAAAATTTATTTTGACATTTTTCCACAATTACATAGGTGACTCATTTACTTATTCGGAAAGACATCGAGTTATATCCGATTTGTAATTTTCAACCTAACATATAACCACGATAACAATTTGTTGTCAACATTTGAAGTTTATTAACATTTGATGATATATATTTGTTGAAGTTTGAATGTAATTGTTTGTCAATATATACTAACGCCGTTAGGGACTAATTTCGCTTAATTTCTAAAATTTTGGTGACTAAATTTGTTATTATGTGCAAACTTTGGGGATCAGTTTTGCCAACATAAAAGTATCAGAACTGGTTTTACAAAAATGTGAAAGTTTGAGGATTAAATTTGTCAAATTAACAAAATATGAGAACCAAACTTGTCAAATTATCCAAAATTTGTGGACTAATTTACCGTTCAAAACTTTGGGAACCAAAATTGTCAAATTATCCAAACTTTGAGGATCAAAACCACTATTTATCTTTCACATTCTTATAAAAATTAAGTTGATTTAGAATCCACTAATTTATGCAATAAAATTTTCACATAAAAATAACAGTTAAGTGAAAATAATAATGGGCTTCATAAGATCGACTCCTAACAAAGTGAATAGGTAATCTAAGATGTTATTAATTGTGATAAACATTGATTGTAAAATTAGAGATAACATAATCGTTAATTTATAATTTTTTTTATAAAATTATGTTTTTATGATCATAATTAATATAAAAATATAAAGATATCATTATATATATATAACAAGAATATTTATATTTAATAAAAGAATATACAATTTAGTTATTTCACAAATCGCGATTATAAGTTGTTTTTAGCAACCACAAAGAAAACTTGTTTTTTAAGGATGAACAAACAAAAAATTTGCTTTGTATATATAACGATATGGTAATCAAATATCATAATACCTAATGGGGACATAAAGACATAGTACAAGTAAATGAATCAAATCTAAGGTTTGGGGCACTTTTTCAAAAGTACCACCATTTTCAAAACTACTTATCACAATTGCATTCATTTTAAAATATCTTAAAAACTATATTTTTAAATTTTTTAAATTATGATAAATCCATATTTATAATTGCTAAAAATTATTGGATTTTTTTCAATATTTCTAAAATTAAGATTTCAGTCAACTGAATTCAAAATTCATCAATATTATTTCATTCTATGTTTCAATAATGAATCTGTTTAAGTCATCGATATTGCCTGATCGTGTAATCCAGGTAAATTCTCTTGGAGATACCGTTGAAGCGTCTCTTGAAAAGAAACTGAATTTTAATTCATTTTCAGAAATGTTGAAAAAATGCTCATAATTTTTAGTAATTATAAATGTGGATTTATTATAATTAAAAAAATTAAGAAATATATTTTTGAAAATTGTTTTAATATAAATGTAGTTTTGATGAGATGTTTTGAAAAGGAAGGTAGTTTTGAAAAAAGCCAATCCTGTTACAGTTTCTTTCCACTGCGATGTTCCCGATCTACAACATACTCGTTGTGGTCTGAAAACCGGGGATGTCAACAGTCGTCCGGTTTGTTGCAAGACGAACTCAATTTTAATTTGTTTTGTAGGGGGAAAACGATTAAAAATCAAATAAAAGAGGACAAGACAATTTTAGAGTGGAAAACCCCTGAAAGAAGGGGAAAAACCACTTGACTAAGAGCTAGAAATGCTCTTAGTCGATCCAATAACCAAGCTGGTCATTACAAATGCCATGTTGCTCTTTAGAAACAACAAGTGAAGGGAAAGCTTAAGGGAAACAGGAGAAAACCGAAGAAGAGGAACATTTCATTTTCATTCCCAAGTGTTCCTTTTATATGTCTTTCCTGCTGTGTGAGCAATATGGTGTCGTTTTGTACTTGTCCCATGCAGCTAGGTCGGCTCGTGTCAGGCGGGACAGCCGCTGGGCATGGCTCTACACGGCTGCGAGGTGCCAGGACTTTCGGTGCTACTAACCGGCTGTCTCCAGACCAGAGGAGGCTCATACGACTTTGTGAGACACGCCTCTAACAAGATTATCAGAGGCTATTGTCACATGTTGAGAAGTGTGGATGGCCCGAAGCGTAGTCTGTGCGCCCTGGACCGATCGGTCCCGGTGAGGAGGAGAACGCTTCCCTCTATCGATCGGTCCTGGTCAGTAAGAACATGCCTTTGGGCCCGAATGTTCACGCCTGGCCGTCCATTCACATGAGCTGGATATGGGCCTTCAAGTTCGACATTTGTCACTTGGGCTGGTCTGGCAAAGCTTGGGACTAACCAGGTTCGGGGTACCGGGTTCCGAAGGTCTCATCACTAGCCCCTCGGATTTTATCGCCATCATGTTGGTGATGTAAGTTCGACCATCAGATTGAGAGCGTTTGAGACAGGGGTGCCCGATCGAACCAACGGAGGACCGTACCCGAATGGGTCGTGACAGCGTCCACGAGGACCGATCTGTACTTAAAAAATTTCAAGGCGTCAATTTTCAAATTCGAAATCTGTAACGGTCATGGGCAAAAGAGTAATTATGGACTCTATAATAGCCTGCGCTTTTCCGTATTCCAAAGGGATGACATGCCGTCAGACTGTAGCCGCCTGCAGGGGTGATGTGTCACCGTGTGAGTGGCCAATGTATGGCTATAAAAGTCAGGATTTAGGTACTGTGTAACCATTACTGAAATTCGTGAAAAGAAAATCTGAGCCCTAGAGTTCTCTGGCGATTTCATTCGACCGTCTTCAAACTCCGTTTTCCTTATAAATCATAAGGTAACCATCCATGGCACCCCGTAGGGCTAGGTATCCGATTGTCTCTGAGATGGATCTCGAAGGATTTCGGGTCAAATTTTCAATCTCTGCCCATTATACCATCTGGAGGGGGAAGGAAGACATTCCTTGCTTCATTCTAGTTGAGATGAATGTTCCTACTACGGGGTTACCCGTTAGCTATGCCTCCCTAAGGTCTAGTTTGCGATTTCCCCTCCATCCTTTTGTTGCGGCCGTACTTCGGGAGATTCACTGCCCCACCTTCGCTCTTTTTCCGGGCAGTTACGTTTACATAGTCGCCTTTATCTTTAACTACCATAGGCAGGGGGTAGAGCCAACCCTGAGGGAATTTTTCAACCTATTCTTGGTAGGATCCCGAAGGGGAAGGAGGTTGTTATGAGGTCGCAAGTTGTACTATCTAGCGACCCGAACGAAGGATTGTATTTTCGTTGACAAGGAAGAATCCCTTCATGAATGGGAGTCTTGCTATGTCTGGATAGATATCCCGATGGAATACCAATTGAAGGTCACATTCCTAACCTCCCATCCTGATATCGGAAAGTTGCACCGAACCCGGTTCAACCCGTACCGCCAGCATATTGCCAATACCTTGGCAAGGCTTCCTCCTCCCGAAAGGCGTCTGAAACAAATAGACATACTTTGGGAGAAGAAGTTGCTAGAGATAGGGGTGGCAGGCAGGACCGCTGCCCCTGCCCCAAGGGGATATTCTCTAGCTCCACTCATCGGAGTCAGAAGGATCGGGTATGAGTTTGGCTTGCTTTAGTTCATATCTCCTGATTCTTATTATTATTCTTTTGCAGATTCCACAGATACGATGTCTGGAAACTGACTTGCCGCGTTGGCTGCTGCTGCAAAGGCCATGAAAGATGCCCAATTGCAGGTATCCAAGCCAACCTTCAACGCCGCTGCTGGATCTTCGCTATCGACGGGAAGTTCTAGCAGTCAGAGGTCGGAGCCCCGATCAATGGAAGAGGTGGACGAGGTGATTTCTAAAAGAATTTGCTCGTTAGGCCTTCCCGCCATGTACAGAATCCGAAATAACTCCCATCTGGATCTTAACGTCGTGCGGTTGTTGCTGCAGGGGTCAATGCGGGTGGAGGATGTTCCCTCATCCTCTAGCTTGGTGGACAAAGTGTCAAAGCCTCATGTCCCACCAACCAAGAGCAAGCGAGTCCCCGAAGAGGACGCCCCAATGCAATTCAAGAGGTTGCGATGGACAATGAGCAGGCTCGTAGCCCCGATCCTGGCGAAAGGGATCAACATTGGGGAGAGATCGGTCCCCTCAACATCGAGCCAGGAATCTGTTCGGGAGGCTATCCAAGAGATGGTAGCCTCCGTTTCAATGGCTTGTGGGCCGAAAAGGGTCCCACCCTCCTGGAAAGACGCCGCTCTTGAAGAATACCGGCTTTTGGGGAGATAGAACCCACCCGGTATCGATGGCGCACTCTCCGACCTAGTGCTATCCTATATGGAGTCCCAGGCCGTGGTAAGTTATCTTCTACTCTCGTCGCCCGATTGGGTTTTTGTTCTGATCAAGGCTGTCTCTTGCAGCCACACAGAAGGGCTTTGGACCTTGCCTCTACCGTCTAGCTAAGCCGAAACATTGCTTCGCCTTCTGAAGATCTAGAGAGTCGACTTGCCTTAGCGCAGCGGCAAGTCGAGATTAAGCAACAAGAGCTGGAATCGGTCCGGGCCGATCTGGACCGTCGGAATGGAGAGTTGCTTGGGGCGGGCACTGAGCTTTCAATAGCTACCTCCAAGGCGGGAGAAGCCCAAGCAGCTACGAACTCCGCAACGGCCTGCGTTTTGGAACTGGAGCGTCAGATCCAAGAATTATCTGACGAGAGCAACAGACTTCTCCTTCGGTCCTAGGAGGAAAAAGATGCCTTGAAGGAAGAACTGATTAGGGGTAAAGAAGCAACTGATGGAGCGGTTCGGGAAGCCCTTCTGGGTTTTGTCCGATCGCCGCTGATGTTTGCCTTAGCGGCAAACGTTTACGGACCGAGTGTCTACCAATACATGGATAACATGAAGAACCAAATGATAAGTAAATTTGGTCTAGATCCTAAAGATGAGCGTTGGGAGACGATCGACCCCCTAACCAAGGATGGAAGCATCCGTGATATCCCTGAGCTAAAAGAGCCCCCATTGGAAAACGATCCCAACTATCCCCTCTTTGATGCGATGGAGAGATTGGTCAATGTGATAGTTGAAGAGAGGGGGGAAAAGTTGGAAGATCTCAATGCTTGGATTGCAGAGAAGTCTGGAGAAGCAGACAAGGAAGAAGGACATATAGACTAGATATCTAATTTTCAAGTCCCTTCCATTTTGTATTTGCTTTTGTATTCTCAATTTCTTCAATAGCATATTCATGCTAAGTATAAGATTTGGGTTCACGCTGAACCCGAATCGAACGGTCCTCTCAACTTAACTTTGAGTTTTCCTGGGCTTAATATGTTAGGGGATTTTAACTGCACCAACAGACCACACTTCAATCTGTCCCTGTAAAATATTATGACCTTGGCGGCGTTGCCTTGGTTCTTTATAGGTCCCATGACAAGCTTAATCGAAGCCCCCGGTTCTGAGCACAGTCCCTAGGCGAGCTTCGGCTAGCGTTTTTACCGGCTAACACTGTCCCTGTTATCTCCTTCATGGCTAATCACAAAGAGACAAGAGATGTTTCGAGGTGGTGGGTGCAATCGAAGGGGAAATAAAGTTCGTAGTGAGTTTTATGAGTTTTGCAATCCATCTAAGTACTCAGCAAGTGTGGAAGCAACTGATTCGTCAGAGCGGTCACACTACTTGGGAGCCTTATGGATGGATCGCTACAGTCACCAGTCCAAACTATTCCAAAAAATTCAACTTCAAAATCGGTCACTCACCTTGCTAGAGATAGTTAAGATTTTGCATCAATTGTAACTTATTCATATATGAGAAACATTTGACGGTTCAGAATTACCAAATAACTGTAAAAGGTTTTATACAAAATACTGCGTAGGTTCATAACATTCCAGGTTCGGGGGATCTCGTTTCCATCCAAAGTTTCTAGCTTATAAGCCCCAGCCCCTAAGTTTTTCAGGACTCGATAGGGCCCTTCCCAATTTCTGTCCAGCTTCCCAACGTGTCTTTGAACTCTCACATTTCTGAGAACGAGGTCGTCTTCCGAGAAGTCTCTGGGCAAGACCCGTTTGTTATGAGCCCGCTCCATAGTTCGCTGATAAGCACACATGCGCGCATATATGGCGTTCCGTTTCTCTTCAATCATTTCCAAGTCCAAGGACCTTCGTTCATCATTCAAATGCTTGTCATATTGGGTGATTCGAGGTGATCGAATGGCAACCTCCACTGGACTGACCGCTTCAGACCCGTATACCAAAGAAAATGGAGATTCTTGAGTCGTTGAGCGGGGTGTGGTCCGGTAAACCCATAGAACCTCGTATCTGTGATCATGCCACGTTCCACCCAAATCTTCCAACTTAGTTTTCAATCCCTTCAGGATAACTTTGTTGGAGACCTCCGTCAATCCGTTAGTTTGGGGGTTAGCCACCGACGAGAAATGCTGAGCAGTACCCAATCTGACAGAAAGATCCCGAACGGCTTTACCGCGGAATTGAAGTCCATTGTCTGATACAAAAGCCCGAGGCACTCCAAAGCGGCTTATAATGTTCCTCCATAGGAAGTTTTTCACCCCATTTTCACAAATAATACCCACCGCTTCAGCCTCGATCCACTTTGTATTATACTCAACCGCCACTATGCAAAATGTCCGCTGCTTTACCGATCGGGGAAACGGTCCCAAGATATCAATCCCAATCCATCGAACGGACAAGGAAGTGGAGTCATTGATAGGGGTGCTCTTGGAAGTTGGGGGACCGGAGCATGGTGTTGGCAAGCAGGGCAGCGTTTCGTGTATTTTTTAGCATCCTCGAGGAGCGTTGGCCAAAAATACCCGGTCCTAATAATTCGATGATATAGAGATCGGGCCCCATAGTGTATATCGCATATCCCCTCATTAACATAAATCATGACGACCTCAGCCTCAAAAGGGGACATATATCGCAAGAGTGGTCCTTCAAAACTACTCTTGAATAGTTGCCCGTCGTTTAACACATATTGCTTGGCCCGAGTCTCGATCTTTCTGGCCTCAGATGCATTTTCAGGTAGATGACCATTGGTCAAATATTTGATAAAAGGGTCCATCCATGTGAGTTCCCTTGGTGCGTCAATGGCGTTTATTTTCAAGTCCTGAAGTTCATAGCAAAAAGCCCCAATTTCCTTAAGTGGCTATTCGGTCACTAATATCTCGATCGAAGGTCGATCCTGAATGTGAACCGATACGGTGCTTGGTCCAATATCTGGTAGGCCTGGAGCAAGTCTCGCTAATGCATCGGCCACCTTATTTCGTTCTCTAGGCATATGGTCAAGTGAGAATTCACTAAACTTCTTCGACAACTGCAGGACACTTGCATGATATAGCTTCATGGTTTGCTCATGTGTTTCAAATTTTCATGCGAACTGTTCCACCACCAACTTGGAGTCTGAGAACATTCGCACTTTAGCAACTCCCATCTTTCGGGCTACGGTCATCCCTGACACCACGACCTCGTATTCCACCACGTTGTTCGTTCCAGAAAATAAGAATTTGACCGCTGAGTGGATAACGTCGCCTTGTAGTGCGCTAAGGGTGATGCCCGCTCCCTTTCCCCCGAATTTTGATCTGTCAACATAAATGACCTATCCGTTGTCCTCTTGGTTCAGAAATATGGCTGATCGGGTCATTTCGACCACGAAATCCACGAGAACCTAAGCCTTGATCGCCATTTGGGGTACGAATTCCATATACATGGAGCTAATCTTGATTTTCCACTTGGCCAACCATTAATTAGAGTACGCCTGACTCAAAACTGCCTTCAGAGGCTGATCAGTATACACATAAACCTTTCGGCCTTCAAAATAATGCTTAAACTTGGATATAGCTTTCTGCATGGCCAGCATGAATTTTTCTAAGGTAGTGTATCTGGTTTCGGCTGGTACCAGGGAATGGCTCACGTAATAGACAGGTCGGTGAACGTCATCCTCAATGGTTACCAAAGCTGCGCTGACTGCAGCCTCTGACACGGCCAGAAATAATCCTAAAGGTTCATGGCAGGTCGGGCTCACCATCATAGGAGAAGTGCTCAGATAAGTCTTCAGGTCTGAGAAGGCCAGTTCGCACTCTCCGGTCCAGCCAAGATGGCTAGCTTTCCTTAACACCCTGAAAAATGGCAAAGCCCGGTCCGTGGACCTAGAGATAAACCTGCTCAACGATGTCAATCGGCCAGTAAGCCTATGAAATTCTCTCTTGTTTCTCGGAGGTTGCATGTCAATAAACGCATGAACTTTCTGAGGATTAACCTCTATGCCTTTCTTAGAAATGTAATATCCCAGTAACATGCCACTTCGGATCCCGAAGCAACGCTTGTTCGGATTTAGTTTGAGTTTAAATTTACGGAATACTTCGAAACAACGAGACAAATAAGGAATGTGGTCTTCATCATTCATGGATTTGACAATCATATCATCAACATCCACTTCTATAACGTGGCCTATCAAATCCCTAAAGATCTTATTGACCAACCTCTGGTATGTTGCTCCAGCGTTCTTTAAGCCGATAGGCATAACCTCATAGCAATAAACGCCGTCTTCTGTCATGAATGATGACTTCTTCTGATCTCCCTTAGCAAGGAAGATATGAGAGTACCCAGAGTAAGCGTCCATGATACTCATCATTGTGCTACCAGCTACAGCATCCACCAATCGGTCAATATGCAGCAGCGGGAAAGGATCCGACTCACAGCTCTTGTTGACGTCGGTAAAGTCGATGTATATCCTCCACTTCCCATCTGCCATGGAGACCACCACTGGGTTCGCAACTCATTCAGTGTAGTGAATCTCCCTAATGAAACCCGACCGCAATAACTTGTTTACCTCGGCCTGGATGACCTCAATTTTCTCAAGAGAATAACGTCTCATCTTTTGCCTAATAGGCTTTGTTCCGGGTTCAGTGCTGATCCGATGCTCACTCTCGGATCGGTCAATCCCGGGCACATTGTCCGGGGTCCATGCGAATATGTTCACATTGCTTCTCAGCAAGTGGACCAGCTCCTCACAACAAGTGGACCAGCTACATTTGGAGCAAACTGCTCCGAGAAAGCTAGGATGAATCCGCCATACGACTGTATGGATCGGGCCGGCAAGTTCTTGAACTAGGTTCGGGAATCACCCTGTAATCCGGCTGCGAAGATGCGGCACTTCATTGAGTCAGAGGCCCGAACGGTCCCCATCCTCAGCTCGAAGTCCGTGACGTGATCGATCGGATAACCATCGCCTCGGAATATTGGCAACCCTTCGGGGTTGCGGTAATCTCGTTTGATGACTGCCTCCCAGATCTCTTCAGAAAAAAAGGAGCATCAAATCTCTCAGTGCGGCGGAGATACCTCCAGAATGCTAGGATGATTCCTGGGCCACATGTCGGTTATGCCACTAGTCACCATCCTTGCTCCGCCTGATCGGGGAATCCATGGCCCGATCGAATATCCCAGCATTGCGCCCAAGATCGGGTCCGCAATCCCTCTGCGTTCGTAGGGTCTCCAACTCCCTGGTAAGTTCATTGAAGCGTATTTTCATCTATTCCTGATTAGTCCCTGGAACGGGAGTTGGGTTCTAACTGGAGGATGTGGAGTGGATTGGTATCTCTGCCTCCTCATCGTCACTCGGATTATTTGGACCGATATGATGAACTTCGCTGCCATCTAGCGGCTCTGTATCCACATTTCACCGTAGAAAACTTCATTGCGGTCTTTATAAGTGGATTGAAAGATAAATTCCGCACCATAGCGACCTTCGCCGAATTAAACCCCGAGGAAGATGTCATTGAATTCGTAAAAGGGAAGGATGATGAATTCTCAGCATTACTCAAAACTTTTCCTAAATCAAGACCCACTACAATCGTCACTGTCCAATTACCAATAGAACTCACCCTTCGAATTCCAGACATCACCTTCCGGACGAACTGGTAAAAGAGATATTAGAGAAACGCCTTTGTATAAAATGTGGCTCTCCATATTCACGGGAACATCGCTATTCAACTAAAAAATTGTATCTTATTGCTAGAGAAGATGATGAAGAATTCCCACAACCATTAGAAGATGTTCAATTCTTACCAAATGAAGAATCTGCTACCCCTGTTTCAATCCCAGTTCATGTTTCCCTCAATGCTATACATGGGGAATAATCGGAAAATCATTTCCAACTCATGGGCCATGGTAACAAAGACATTCACATCCTAATTGATAATGGCAGTACTACCAGCTTCCTAGACGAACAATTCGCCGCATCATTGCTGAGACACTTGGGATTATGAGGACTAACATGCTTTTTGCAAAACCTTCCAAGTGTTCTTTTGTTCAAAGTAGCAACATATCCCTATATAATTACACATATTTTCGAATGGCCACTTCCAAAAAACCAGAAGGAGTTGCGAGGATTCCTAGGATTATCAGGATACTATCGACGATTCATAAGAGGCTTCGGGATCATTAGCAAACCATTGAGTCAAATGCTTAAGCGTAACAATTTTTTTTGGACATATTCGACCACTTCTGCTTTCATTGAACTTAAGCATCTTCTTACCTCTGCTCCGGTATTATCCCTGCCAGATATTGAAAAAATCTTTGTGGTTGAAACTGATGCTTGCTATGGTGGAATTGATGCTATTTTATCTCAAGATCACCACCCGATATCTTTTTTCTCTAAAAATCTAGGGATCAAATTCCTCGGTCTATCAGTATATGAGAAAGAGCTTGTAGCAGTGGTGCATGCTATTCTTAAATGGAAACATTATCTTATAGGAAGATGCTTTATTGTTCGAACAATTTATCATAGCCTAATGTATTTAAAAGATAAAAATTAGGCACTCTTTTTCAAAAAAAATGGATGTCCAAACTATTAGGCTTCCAATTTGACATACAGTTTAAACAAGGAATTACGAATGCAGCGGGTCATTCTTTATCCAGAAGAGAATTTCTATTTATTACATACATTATTCAACCTGCTTGGCTAGAAGAAGTTCAAGAAAGCTATAAAAATGATCCAAATTTGCAAGAAATCTACCAAGGCAATATCTTAAATGCTACTGATCATCAAGAATATTCACTTATCAGCGGTATACTCAATAAACAAAATCGTATATGTATTGGCTCTACTTCTAGTTTAAAAGAAAAGATATTTACAACTTTACATTCATCACCCATGGGAGGAAATTTGGGATTAACAACAACGTACCAACGTATTAAAGCTCTCTTCTATTGGAAGGGAATGAAGAAATACATCATAGATTGGATTCAAGACTGCTCCGTATGCCATCGAATCCCCTTTGACCTCCCCCGGACTTCTTCAACCTCTTCCCGTTCCCGAACGTCAATGGCAAAGTATCAGCATGGATTTTATTGAAGGACTTCCTCCATCCTATGGAAAGAATACAACATTGGTAGTAGTGGACAGTTTCTCTAAATATGCACATTTTTGCTCCTTAACTCATCCTTATACAGCTGCCACGGTTGCCAGTACATTCATCTCTAAAATTTACAAACTTCATGGCCTTCGATAGGATATAGTATCAGATCGGGATAGTGTGTTCACAAGTAAATTTTGGGAAGAAATATTCAAGGCAATAGGGGTCCAACTCAATCTCTCAAGTTCTTATCATCCTCAATTCGATTGGTAAACTGAACACTTAAATCAATGCTTAGAAACTTATCTTCGAGGAGTTTTCCACTCGAGACCTACTCAATAGACTAAATGTTTGCCGCTAGCAGAATTTTGGTACAACTCTTCATACCATACTAGCTTCAAGATAACACCATTTGAAGCTCTATACGGCTATAAACCTTCATATTTCCCAGGCGCCACACCAAATCAATCAAAGAATTCTGATGCTAGGTCATTCTGGAGTGAAAGACAAACATTTCTACAGGACCTTTGAGATAATTTACATGCTGCTAGTCACATGATGATACATTATTCTGATAAAAAACGTACAGAAAGTACATTCCAAGAGAGAGATTTGGTTTACCTCCGATTACAACCCTATCGACAGTCGCAATCAGACGCAATCTTAAACTTGCCACCCAATATTATGGTCCATATCCAGTTCTCTCAAAGATTGGTTCGGTTGGTTATAAGATAGCCTTGCCTCTAGATTCCGAAATACATCCGGTGTTCCATGTATCAATGTTTAAGAAACATCTTGGTAAGAAAAACATACCATTACCTCACTCCTCTCATATCACAGAAGCAGGAAACATACCAGCCCACCCTGCTCACATTCTGGACAGACGACTAATTCAACGCCACTTGAAACCATGCACACAACTCCTTGTATAATGGAACGGCTCCTCACTAGAACAAGCCACTTGGGAAGATCTTGACTGGATCCGTAAACAGTTTCCACAATTTGATCCTGGGAATGGATCGTCTTCACGGGGAGGTAATATCACGAACTCTATCAATGTCTTACTAACACACTCTCCTCATATAGGAACAATCAGCCCTTGCAAGGACAAAGCCAGCACACCACCAAAATCAGGAATAAATGATGCTGAAATCCAAGGAGAAGGAGGGACAAAAATACTTCCAGAAGAACAAATTGAGGTTATAACCTATCGAAATTCTGATGAAACAATATTGGGTTGGCCCATCACCTCTAATCCAACATTCATCTATCCAAATAGAAGAAGTCTTAAAAATATTTTGTAACGAATATATTACCGTTAAATTGTCAGGATAAATACTTCTTTTTGTATCCTAATAGACATTTTATAATATTATGCTGAATTTTCCTTCTACATTTTTCTGTATTCCCTCTCAATTCTTCTGTTATCCCAATCCAATTTCCATGATTGTAACAACTACCTCACGAAGTTATCCATGATTTCCCACTCCACTTCTCATGTTGCTTCTTTCTCCCCATAGTTTGACCACTACACCTTTACCATCGGAACCACCCGGTTCCTCATTGTATGTGAGTGTTGGTGTTAGGACCAACGATTCCACAGCTCGTTCATGTTTCCCTTCGGTTAGGCTTTTCCTCAGTTGCGACACATGGAATACATCGTGTATTCCTCCTAGCTCCCCTGGCAATTCCAACATGTAAGCTAGGATCCCAACTTTCTCGATCACCTTGTACGACCCCATGTACCTCACGCTCAGCTTTCCGGAGCGTGTGACTTTCAGTACCCCCTTCATGGGTGATACCCTCAAATAGGCTCTGTCTCCAACCTCCAAATATAGAGGTCGTCTCTTTCTATCTCCCAACTCTTATAGCGGTCCTGAGCTACCTTCATGTTCTATCTCACTATATGTACCGTCTCCTTGGTCATCTCTACTAATTCGGGACCCATGATTCCTTTCACCCCGACTTCGTCCCAGTACAGCAGCGTATGACATTTCGGTCGTACAACGCTTTGTATGGCGCCATGCCGATACTACTATGGAAACTATTGTTGTACCCGAATTGGACCAGTGGTTGGAACTCCTCCCAACTCTCTCTGACTTCAAGGACGCATTCCCTAAGCATGTCCACCATAATCTGATTTACCCTCTCGGTTTGGCTATCCGTCTGGGGTGATATGCGGTTCTCATTGTTATCCTTGTCCTAGTGACTTCTGGAGGCTTTGCCAAAATCGTGATGTAAACCTTGCGTCTCTATCTGATACTATGCTTGTTGGCCCGCTGTGCAACTTCACGTTGTTATCCATATACTCCTTTGCTAGTCGGTTGACCCCATCGATCACCTTGATCGTTAGGAAATGGGCCGACTTGGTTAGTCGATCAACTTTGACCCATATCGTGTCGTTTTTCCGGGACTCCCTGGTAAACCCACGACAAAATCCATAGAGACATGATCCCACTTCCATTCCGGAATCTCTAATGGTTGCAGTTCACCCCTCGGGCGTTGGTGCTCAACTTTAATTTGTTGACAAGTGTCACATCGCACTACAAAATTTGCTACGCCGTTCTTCATTCCCTTCCACCACTAGTGAGCCTTTTGGTTCCGTACATCTTTGTACTCCCGGGATGGACTGAGAATGTCGAATTATGTGCCACTTCCAATACGCAAGTCTTCAAACTGGTTACATCCAGCATGCACACTCGTCCTTGCATCCTTACACAGCCGTCGCTCCCTACGAAAATCATGCGCCCATCCCCCACTCCTAAATGCTCTTTCATTCGGATAATTTCCATTGCTCAAGTTGTGCCAATAAGACTTCCTCGAAAATGCTGGGTTGTAATCGTCCTTAAGAATACATATATTTTCTACTACCTCCAAACTCATTTCTTCAATTTAACTAACGAGTAGGCTTGTCAACAAACCTTACCACCTGATTTGTCTTCCAGGTATGATATTGGATGTTGAGATCGTAATCATTGATAAGTTTGAGGCATCTCCGCTGCCTCAGATTCAACTATTTCTTTGTGAATAAGTACTTCAAGCTATTGTTGTAACGACCCTAATTCGGGAAATACATCACTGTATTCACAAACCACTGGAACTTATTTCAATGGTGTCCTTTCCTTCTCCGTCGTGACGAATGCTAGCCAATTTGATCGATCCCTATATTCCTCATCCTCGCTCAAAATCGGTTTTCCAACCATGTCCTTTCTCCCTTCCTGCGGCATACTAAAAGTGATTGTACGTTCCCGACACCTCACCTGCGCATCGTACCTAGACAACCAATCCATTCCTAGTATGGCATCGAATCCCATATCCCTTAATTCAATCAAATTTGCCTCTGTTCGCACCGTGTCCACCTCCACCGTGCATCCTTTATAGATTCTATTTGCCTCCATGGCTTCGGATCCCGNTGCCTAAAACATTAGGACAATACCGGGGTCCTAAAGTGGAGCTACCCTACTTCGATGGATCTGATGCCCGAGAATGGTTGAGGCGTATCAACCAGTACTTCTAAGTTATGAAAAATATACCCAAACGAGAATGGCTAAACTACGCAACTCTTACCTTCACCGGTAAGGCGGATAAATGGTTCCACGGTTATCATGCTTTAAATCCCAGCTCAAACGTTTCGATTCCACACATCCAAGAAAAATTCTGCAGGAATTTATGAGATTAAGGCAAGATGGAACACTCTCGGCCTATTTGGACTGATATGATGAACTCCGCTGCCATGTAGCTGCTTTGTATCCACATTTCACCACAGAAAACTTCCTTGCGGTCTTTATAAGTGGATTGAAAGACGAACTCCGCACCGCGGCGACCTTTGCCGAATTAAACTCCTAGGAAGATGTCATTGAATTCGTAGAAGGGAAGGATGAGGAATTCTCAGCATTACTCAAAACTTTTCTTAAATCAAGACCCACTACAATCGTCACTCCTCCAATTACCAACATAACTCGCCCTACGAATTCCAGACATCACCTTCCGGACGAACTGGTAAAAGAGAGATTAGAGAAACACCTTTGTATAAAATGTGGCTCTCCATATTCACGGGAACATCGTTGTTCAGCTAAACAATTGTATCTTATTGCTGGAGAAGATGATGAAGAATCCCCACAACCATTAGAAGATGTTCCATTTTTACCAAATGAAGAATCCACTACACCTGTTTCAATCCCATTTCATGTTTCCCTCAATGCTATACATGGGAATCAACGGAAAATCATTTCCGACTCATGGGACGCCATGGCAACAATGACATTCACATCCTAATTGATAATGGTAGTACTACCAACTTCCTACACGAACAATTCACTGCATCATTGCATCTCGTAATCGAAGCAGCTTCACCCTTATTTGTAGCAACTGCTAGCGGACATCGCACAATCAGCAGCAAAATCTGTAAGAACTTCCAATGGACAATGAACTCATTCGAATTTTGTTTTGATTTCAAGTTGTTCCAACTCAAAGGAGCCTATGATATGATTTCGGGGGGCAATTGGTTACAAAACCACGATCCGGTATCACAGAGTTATTGCACAATGACCTATACAGTCCACTTAGAAGGGAAATCCATACCTTTACCTTGCTTTGCATCACAAACAACCGAGATCTCCCTTATTAGTGCTCACCAAATTCCTAAGGCTATCCGATCTTCAGAAGTTTGTTGGTTAACCCAACTTTTCCACTTGGAATCAACACCAATATTTCCAAGGAATTTTGATTCACGACTGCGGAAATTACTTGAAGAATATCAAGATATCTTCAAGGAACCCAACTGTTTACCACCACACATGGATATAGAACATGATATTACACTGTTGGCGGACATGAAGCCAAAAAGATTCCCACCTTATAGAATACCATATCATTTAAAAGGAGAGTTGGAGAAAATCATTCAGGATCTCCTCCACAATGGTCTCATTAGAGCTAGTAAGAGTCCATTCTCCTCATCGGTCCTTCTCGTCTCCAAAAAGGATGGTGGTTGGCGTATGTGCGTGGATTACAGGTAGCTCAATGATGTTACGGTAAAACATTGTTTCCCCATACCCCTTATTGATGATTTACTTGATGAATTACATGGAGAAACTTACTTTTCTAAAATAGATCTTCGTTCAGGTTTTTTCAAGTACGAATGCTTTCTAATGATGTCATAAAACTAGTTTTTCCACCCACTTAGGACATTATGATATCGTTGTTATGCCATTCGGATTAACTAATGCTCCCTCTACATTTCAAGCACTAATGAATTCGATATTCGCTAAAGTCATTCGAAAATTTGTTCTTGTATTCTTTGATGACATTTTGATTTATAGTAAAAATTGGCAGGATCACATTAGACATATTGCTGAGACACTTAAGATTATGAGGACTAACATGCTTTTTGCAAAACCTTCCAAGTGTTCTTTTGGGCAGGTTTCGATAGGTTATTTGGGACATATCATATCCGGCCAAGGAGTAGCAAAAGATCCCTCTAAAATAACAGATATTATCGAATGGCCACTTTCAAAAAACCAGAAGGAATTGCGGGGATTCCTAAGATGATCAGGATACTATCAACGATTCATAAGAGGCTACGGGATCATTAGCAAACCATTGACTCAAATGCTTAAGCGTAATAGTTTCGTTTGGACAGATTCAGCCACTTATGCTTTCATGGAACTTAAGCATCTCCTTACCTCTACTCCGGTATTATCCCTGCCAGATTTCGAAAAAACCTTTGTGGTTGAAACTGATGCTTGCGATGGTGGAATTGGTGCTATTTTATCTCAAGATCACCACCCGATATCTTTTTTCTCTAAAAATCTAGGGATCAAATTCTTCGGTCTATCAGTTTATGAGAAAGAGCTTATAGTAGTGGTTCATGCTATTCTTTAATGGAAACATTATCTTATAGGAAGACGCTTTATTGTTTCGAACCGATCATCATAGCCTAAAGTATTTAAAAGATAAAAAATTAGGTACTCTTTTTCACCAAAAATGGATGTCCAAACTATTATTCTTTCAATTTGACATACAATTTAAACAAGGAATTACAAATGCATCTGTTGATTCTTTATCCAAAAGAGATTCACTATTTGCTACATCCATTATTCAACCTGCTTAGCTAGAAGAAGTTCAAGGAAGCTATAAAAATGATCCAAATTTGCAAGATATCTACCAAGGCAAAATCTTAAATGCTACTAATCATCAAGAATATTCACTTATCAGCGGTATACTCAGGAAACAAAATCGTATATGTATTGGCTCCACTTCCAGTTTGAAAGAAAAGATATTTACAACTTTACACTCATCACCCATGGGAGGACATTCGGGAATAACAACAACGTACCAACGTATCAAGACTCTCTTCTATTGGAAGGGAATGAAGAAAGACATCACATATTGGATTCAAGACTATTCTTTATGCCATCAAATCCACTTTGACCGAGATGCCTCCCTCGGACTTCTTCAACCTCTTCTCGTTCCCGAACGTCAATGGCAAAGTATCAACATGGATTTTATTGAAGGAATCCCTCCATCCTATGGAAAAAATACAATATTGGTAGTAGTGGACCGTTTCTCTAAATATGCACATTTTTGCTCCTTAACTCATCCTTATACAGCTCCCACAGTTGCTAGTACATTCATCTCTAAAATTTACAAACTTCATGGCCTTCCATCGGGTATAGTATCAGATCGAGATAGTGTGTTCACAACTAAATTTTGGAAGAAATATTCAAGGCAGCAGGGGTCCAACTCAATCTCTCAACTTCTTATCATCGTCAATCTTATGGGCAAATTGAAGGCGTAAATCAGTGCTTAGAAACTTATCTTCGAGGAGTTTGCCACTCGAGACCTACTCAATGGACTAAATGGTTGCCGTTAGCAGAATTTTGGTACAACTCTTCATACCATACTAGCTTCAAGATAACACCATTTGAAGCTCTATACGGCTATAAACCTTCATATTTCCCAGGCGCCACACCAAATCAATCAAAGAATTCTGATGCTAGGTCATTCTGGAGTGAAAGACAAACATTTCTACAGGACCTTTGAGATAATTTACATGCTGCTAGTCACATGATGATACATTATTCTGATAAAAAACGTACAGAAAGTACATTCCAAGAGAGAGATTTGGTTTACCTCCGATTACAACCCTATCGACAGTCGCAATCAGACGCAATCTTAAACTTGCCACCCAATATTATGGTCCATATCCAGTTCTCTCAAAGATTGGTTCGGTTGGTTATAAGATAGCCTTGCCTCTAGATTCCGAAATACATCCGGTGTTCCATGTATCAATGTTTAAGAAACATCTTGGTAAGAAAAACATACCATTACCTCACTCCTCTCATATCACAGAAGCAGGAAACATACCAGCCCACCCTGCTCACATTCTGGACAGACGACTAATTCAACGCCACTTGAAACCATGCACACAACTCCTTGTATAATGGAACGGCTCCTCACTAGAACAAGCCACTTGGGAAGATCTTGACTGGATCCGTAAACAGTTTCCACAATTTGATCCTGGGAATGGATCGTCTTCACGGGGAGGTAATATCACGAACTCTATCAATGTCTTACTAACACACTCTCCTCATATAGGAACAATCAGCCCTTGCAAGGACAAAGCCAGCACACCACCAAAATCAGGAATAAATGATGCTGAAATCCAAGGAGAAGGAGGGACAAAAATACTTCCAGAAGAACAAATTGAGGTTATAACCTATCGAAATTCTGATGAAACAATATTGGGTTGGCCCATCACCTCTAATCCAACATTCATCTATCCAAATAGAAGAAGTCTTAAAAATATTTTGTAACGAATATATTACCGTTAAATTGTCAGGATAAATACTTCTTTTTGTATCCTAATAGACATTTTATAATATTATGCTGAATTTTCCTTCTACATTTTTCTGTATTCCCTCTCAATTCTTCTGTTATCCCAATCCAATTTCCATGATTGTAACAACTACCTCACGAAGTTATCCATGATTTCCCACTCCACTTCTCATGTTGCTTCTTTCTCCCCATAGTTTGACCACTACACCTTTACCATCGGAACCACCCGGTTCCTCATTGTATGTGAGTGTTGGTGTTAGGACCAACGATTCCACAGCTCGTTCATGTTTCCCTTCGGTTAGGCTTTTCCTCAGTTGCGACACATGGAATACATCGTGTATTCCTCCTAGCTCCCCTGGCAATTCCAACATGTAAGCTAGGATCCCAACTTTCTCGATCACCTTGTACGACCCCATGTACCTCACGCTCAGCTTTCCGGAGCGTGTGACTTTCAGTACCCCCTTCATGGGTGATACCCTCAAATAGGCTCTGTCTCCAACCTCCAAATATAGAGGTCGTCTCTTTCTATCTCCCAACTCTTATAGCGGTCCTGAGCTACCTTCATGTTCTATCTCACTATATGTACCGTCTCCTTGGTCATCTCTACTAATTCGGGACCCATGATTCCTTTCACCCCGACTTCGTCCCAGTACAGCAGCGTATGACATTTCGGTCGTACAACGCTTTGTATGGCGCCATGCCGATACTACTATGGAAACTATTGTTGTACCCGAATTGGACCAGTGGTTGGAACTCCTCCCAACTCTCTCTGACTTCAAGGACGCATTCCCTAAGCATGTCCACCATAATCTGATTTACCCTCTCGGTTTGGCTATCCGTCTGGGGTGATATGCGGTTCTCATTGTTATCCTTGTCCTAGTGACTTCTGGAGGCTTTGCCAAAATCGTGATGTAAACCTTGCGTCTCTATCTGATACTATGCTTGTTGGCCCGCTGTGCAACTTCACGTTGTTATCCATATACTCCTTTGCTAGTCGGTTGACCCCATCGATCACCTTGATCGTTAGGAAATGGGCCGACTTGGTTAGTCGATCAACTTTGACCCATATCGTGTCGTTTTTCCGGGACTCCCTAGTAAACCCACGACAAAATCCATAGAGACATGATCCCACTTCCATTCCGGAATCTCTAATGGTTGCAGTTCACCCCTCGGGCGTTGGTGCTCAACTTTAATTTGTTGACAAGTGTCACATCGCACTACAAAATTTGCTACGCCGTTCTTCATTCCCTTCCACCACTAGTGAGCCTTTTGGTTCCGTACATCTTTGTACTCCCGGGATGGACTGAGAATGTCGAATTATGTGCCACTTCCAATACGCAAGTCTTCAAACTGGTTACATCCAGCATGCACACTCGTCCTTGCATCCTTACACAGCCGTCGCTCCCTACGAAAATCATGCGCCCATCCCCCACTCCTAAATGCTCTTTCATTCGGATAATTTCCATTGCTCAAGTTGTGCCAATAAGACTTCCTCGAAAATGCTGGGTTGTAATCGTCCTTAAGAATACATATATTTTCTACTACCTCCAAACTCATTTCTTCAATTTAACTAACGAGTAGGCTTGTCAACAAACCTTACCACCTGATTTGTCTTCCAGGTATGATATTGGATGTTGAGATCGTAATCATTGATAAGTTTGAGGCATCTCCGCTGCCTCAGATTCAACTATTTCTTTGTGAATAAGTACTTCAAGCTATTGTTGTAACGACCCTAATTCGGGAAATACATCACTGTATTCACAAACCACTGGAACTTATTTCAATGGTGTCCTTTCCTTCTCCGTCGTGACGAATGCTAGCCAATTTGATCGATCCCTATATTCCTCATCCTCGCTCAAAATCGGTTTTCCAACCATGTCCTTTCTCCCTTCCTGCGGCATACTAAAAGTGATTGTACGTTCCCGACACCTCACCTGCGCATCGTACCTAGACAACCAATCCATTCCTAGTATGGCATCGAATCCCATATCCCTTAATTCAATCAAATTTGCCTCTGTTCGCACCGTGTCCACCTCCACCGTGCATCCTTTATAGATTCTATTTGCCTCCATGGCTTCGGATCCCGATGTTTTTACTTTGATTTTAGCGTTACTCCCCATTATCCCAAACCGTTTCGCTAACTTCTCCAACACAAACAAATGTGTCGCCGCACAGTCAAATAATACGAAAGCTGTAAAGCCGTTAATAAGTAGTGTAACTGCTACGACGTCTTCAGCCTCTGAGGCCTGTTCCTTGTTCACAGCGAACACTCGGGCATTTCCAGTAATCCTTTCCCTTACCTTGTTTTCGGTTACCCCGGTTTCGTCACTCCTCCTCTTCGGGCAATCTTTGGCAAAGTGTCCTTCCTGACCGCACTTGAAAGAACTGTTGGTTCCTGCTCGGCATTCTCCAAAATGGTTCTTCCCGTATTTGGCGCACACAGACCTGATCGGGGGTCCTTGTGCCGATCCAAAACTCTCTGTAGTGATCTTTCCTTTCCACTCTCCCCGTCCCTGAACTTCGTTCTTGGCGGAGCTTCTGGTGCGTTCCTAATCCATTCTCCGCAATCCTCCATCCACTCGGACAGCCGTCGCCACTAAGTTCGAAAATTCTTCGTCGTCACGGCCATACATAGTCAGTTTCACCTTTCATTAAGCCCTTCTGTAAAGCGGTGCATCTTTTCCTGTTCACTTCCCATGATCTTGGGGGCGTACCTGGCCAGTTCTATGAATTCTTGCATGTACTCCATTACGGGGCGGTTTCCTTGAGTCAATCTGTCAAATTCGGCCCTCTTATCCTTCTTAAGTCCCTTCAGCACGTAGTAATCCAAGAACGCATTCTTAAATTTCTCCCATGAGATGGGTCCATCCTTCAGCAATGAGGCCGACACGCTTCCCCACCATTGGGCAGTACTACCGTCGAACCATAGCGGGGCCAATCCTGCCCTAAGTTCCTCCGGGGCTTCGATCAGCTCAAACTTCTACTCAAGGCGAATAATCCACGCCTCCGTGCCCGCATCTTATCCCCCGTGAAACTGTTCATCCCAGCCTTATTTAATGCCTCGTTGTAGTACATTCTACCCTTATCGGGTCTTGACACTGGTTCCATTTGCACGGAGTTTCCCCTCTCTGTCTGTCCCTGTCTTATTGCACTAACTAGGGAACTCGCCATGGTTTGGAATAGATCCCTGAGACTTTCCCGGCTAAACGTGAGAGGCGTCGATGAATCCGCAACCGAAGTCTCTGTCGCCGGTGCCTGTTCTGATGCATTGCTATCCTCCTCTCGGTTTCCATGCGCTCTCGTCCTTGGAGCCATTCCTACATTAAGCTTTCGTTATGTCTATGCCTACTCATGTCATCCGTTACATTCTATGCCAATCCCTTCCTATGGTCGGTTGTCCTCCTATGAGTTTCCTAGACTCTTCTACGTAGGACCGCACCGTTACCGGTTTAGTAACGATGTTACACTCTGATACCATTTGTAACTACCCTAATTCGGGCCTAGCTGTTTTGATAAAACGTGCTAAATAAAACGAAACGTTCGAATGTAAACATAAAACATAGTTCGAAAGCATTAAAGTTTAACAACATAATTTAGAGTGTTCTCAAATGACCGGACTCTATCACCTGACAACCGACGACCTCCTTCCCATGCCCTTCTCATTCCTCATCCACGTCACCTACAAAATATGTAAATCGGTCACAATTTATTAAAGGAAACTTCACGCACGCTACACATTATCTTTTCAAATCTTAATTAAACCGTACACACACGCGTGAATAATTCCTTTTAACCGTTTTCTTATTTCCTTATTCTTTTACCCTTATCATTCCCCTCATACTTTAACTTTACTGTTGCCGAGAGTAACATGCTCGGTACATGTCCCGCCCAAGCAAACCGTTAGCTGTTGGATGACTCGACGGGCCATATGCTTCCCTTCCCCTGGTGGGTATTTAGGCGCTACCCTTTTTTCCACCCGGATCCGTTCTGCCCTTTCGTACATATCTTTCCATCTGTGGATCTTATCGTCCCCTTCATCAGGCATGCCCTTCCTTTGGCGAATCGTGTACTAGGCACGATGCCGGGTTCGGTCGGACGATCCATCCTTCCTTACCCCGAGTCTTATTAACATTTATCTTATTCATTCGTGTCTTTTCTTTCTTCTTTAATGACCCAATCCCTTTCCCTAAGTCTGAACCTTCCCTTACTATATTGTGTTCACTCCGCTTACCTGTTGTTTTCACTTGTTATAATCTCTGGTGCTTCCCTGCAATCGGTAACATATTTCAGTACTTCATTTTTTTGACGTTATTATCTTATTATTGACTGTTTGGTCACCGTAGACCCTTCGTATCTTTCTTCTTCACGATCCGACGTTGAAATGCGACGAAAACACATTAATTGTATGTTTTCACGATAAAGCTATTATGTTCATGAAATCCACGACAAAACGACACACGGTTTACATTTTCGCGACAATTTATGAAGTACTGCATTTCCGCGACAATTTTCTCTCTTCGGGAGATTCGCGATAATTTTCAACGTAAGAAATTTTCGCGATAATTTTCCACAATAAACATTTTCGCGACAAAGTTGCTTACCATAATTTCCGCGATAACGACTGTAGTTCAGTTTTTGCGACAATTTGTGATGTTCCAAAATTTTCGCGATAATTTCTTGCTTTGGCGTTTTTCCGTACGTTTTTGTGGTTTAGTGATAAATGACTTGGTTTTTGGGCCTTATAACCTCTATTTATAGGCATTTTAACTTTCCTAATTCACATTTTGACCCCTCCCACTTTTCATTTTTACCCCCTCCTTAATCTTTTGCTTTACTTTTCAATCTTTTCGTTTCTTTTATCGTTCTTTCGTTCCCGTACCCATCGTTATTTCTCTTCTATACTTTATCACTATATTCCCTACTATCATTCCAACATACCTTTTTCCTGGCAATTACAATTGTGATCCGTGTACACCTCACACTTTGCCCTATACAGGTAATGTCTTCAGATTTTCTGTGTGAACACCACTACGGCAAGCTCTAGATTGTGGGTAGGGTAATTCTCTTGTGTACTTTCAATTGTCCATATGAGTAGGCTATCGCTTGTTCGTTTTGCATCAACACACATCCCAAGACTTCCTTGGAAGCATCACTGTACACCACAAAATCCTGCCCTTCTGTCGGTAGCACTAACACTAGGGCAGTGGTCAACTTGGTCTTTAGTGTCTCAAAACTCATTTCACATATATCGTCTCATTCATACTTAACATCCTTCTTGGTTAGGTTCAGGAGTGGTTTAGCTATCTTGGAGAATCCCTCTGATTTTGTCTAAAAATATTTAAGAATATTTGTTTTTGATCAGTCAATTTCTTTTAGAATCTTGAGTTTAATTATTGTGGGCACACGAGCTATTTGCGAGGTTGTACCCACAATGTGTGAGCTTACGTCCTCGGGAGAGCACAGCTCTACCTTGGTTTCCACTAAAATAATCAAAAATACAATTACAACCGAGGGATATCAAAAATCCGAATGAAAACAGCTCTAGAAACGATCAATTTCAGTCAGTCGCCCTCGACCATCCAAAAACTCACGAATGGGGTTGCATAAACTTGCGAGGGGACAAAGTCCCACCAATGGGCAAAAAGTCGCGACTACCAGGGTGCAAAAAGTTGTGACTTGGTGAGATCTAGTTGGTTTGCCTCCGCAAAATAAGATACGAAACTCCATGACTGATGAAACTGTGTAAAACTTATGAAACAACACGACTCGCGACTTTAAGGGCAAAATGTCGCGAGTGTGGGGGGGGAGGAGCAAATTCTCATGAATGGCGAAATGTCGCGAGGCTGGAGATACAAAAACCTGTGACTAGACAGAAAGTCGCGAGTTCCGGGGCAAGTTCGAGCGAAAACCTTGCCTTGGGAAGTGTGTCACCAGTCTGAATCCTCTTTCAGTGCCTTAGGACCTATATTTATTGAAAATTTAGCCTAATAGGTCAGTTTCTGGACCAAAAGCTCAATATCAATCAACTTAACCCAAATTACTTAGAAAAAATCAGAAAATGGCGACTTGGGTCCCCAAAGTTTGGATAATTTGGCAATTTTGGTCTCCAAAGTTTTTAGTGGCAAAAACAGTCCCCAAAGTTTGGATAATTTGGCAAATTTGGTCCCCAAAGTTGCCTATTTTCGCAAAATTGGTCCGCAAAGTTTTTGAATTTTGGCAAAACCGGCCCCTGAACTTTAAAGTTGGCAATGCCGGTCCCCAAAGTTTACACATAGTAACAATTTGGGTCCCCAAACTTTGCGATTTAAGGCAAAATCGGTCCCCAATTTTGCCCTAACGCCGTTTTGGTTCTGTTAAGTGGGATCATACTTAAGATATTTTACAAACTCCAACTTTGGGGCATATGTTCTCTACAAAATCGATATTGTCTGGGTCATCATCAGAATCGACGAATTGGGGTCATCGTCAAAATCGACGCAAAGTTTTTGGTTCTGTTATGTGTGCTCTTATACCAAATATTTTACAAACTCCAACTTTGGGGCATTTGTTCTCTTCAGAATCGATATTGTCTGGGTCATCTTCAGAATCGACGAAAACTGGGTCATCTTCAAAATCGACGCAAAGACAATTTATTTAGGTATAACATTTCGTTTTTTGGTCCAAATATGCGAACAAAAAACAGAAACAAAATCGTTTCTGTTTTTGTTTCTTTTTTAATCGTTTATGTTTTTTGTCCGAAAAAACAAAAAACAGTAACAAATTTGTTTATGTTTTTGGTTCAAAAACAGAAACAAATCCGAAATATTCGTTTTGATATGTTTGTATTCGTTTTGAAACAAGTATTCGTTTTGGTTCAAATTTTTTTCAGTTTTTTCGTTTTCGTTTTCTGTTTCTGATTTTCGTTTCTGTTTTCGTTTTTGTTTTCTGTAAATTGTATGAACTAATTTACTAATTTACTTTTCGTTTTTGTTTCTGTTTTGAGAAGTTACAAAGTTTAGATTCTGCAACAAAAATGCACATATTCGGGTATAGAACAATCCGATATATACCCATTTTTTTTATTCTGCAACTCAAAATTGATGATTATGATGTGGAGAATATGTGTAATTGTGCAATGTAAATAAGTTTTGATGTTTTCCCTACTTAATTTCTTTCTTATATTGACCTCATATAATTGTTGTAGGTTTGTTTATTTATTTTGTCGAACAAATGTCTAGTGGGGATGAGAACTCGGATGCGTTTTCACAATATGGTAATATGAAGTGGCTGTAATTTTCATATATGTCAAATTAAATGTGTGATAATTGAATTTATTGTTCAGGTGGTTACAATTCTTATGGATCACGGAACACCTCAAATACAAGCTGCATCGACTGGTCATCAGATGATAGTGTGCACAACACATTGTTTGAGTTTGTGGACATGGATGGCGAGGAACGTCACAATGCGAAGTTTGCCGAAGAAGAGCTTCATGAAGTTCCCATTGATGACCCGAAGGATCCCATTTCAAATGCTCATTCGAATTCATTTAAGAGTAAAAGTTCCCAGATTTTTTATCCTACATGAGAGCTAACGTCGAGACAATTAGTGTAAGTTTTTATATATTACTAGTAAACATGATTTGAAAATTATGTATTTTTAATTAACTTGGATATTGCTTTATTAGGAAAGGTTTGTGTTTTGCTAGTAAGATTCAAACAAAGAATGCACTTGAGAACTTTTGCGTTAAAGCAGGTACGGAATTCTATTTTGTTAAGAATGACAAGTATCGGTTGTTTGTTCGTTGTAGAGGTAACGGTGATCGTGAATGTCCATGGTATGTGAACGTTTCTATGAGAGACAATGATATTATGTGGTGTGTAAAGTCCGTAGTACCGCATGACCCTCATTGTCATCGTAAGAAAGTCAATTCATCTGTCACTTCATCTTGGATCGCAAAGAAGTATTACCATCGTTTTTTGGAGAAGCCCGATTTAAGTTCGAAGGACTTGCAATCCGAAGTGAATACCAATCTGAAGTTGAAGTTGGGGAAACATAAGGCAAGACGTGCTCGGTAGCATGCGATACGGTTAGTACATTCAGGATCTAGGGCGTCATTTGAAAATATAAGAATGTATTGTGCTCAATACTTGATTTCGAATCATGGGTCATCTATTGTGTTAAAAGAAAGGAACTCGACAAGCATTGTTGGTAGTACCAGATTCGAGGGAATCTACATATGTCCCGAGGTAATTTGTTTCTTTCAATGTTCCAATATCTTGTATTAAAGGATTTTATCATTGCCACAGGCATGTCGCGATGGATTCCGAGACGGTTGTCGCCCTATTGTTTGCATAGATGGTACTCACACCAAGGAAAAAATACAAGGTCATATTCTATTGGCTTCGGGCATTTATGCAAATAACGGTGTATTCCCTTTAGCCTACGCCATTGTAGGTGGTGAAACAAAACATTCATGGATGTGGTTTCTTGAATTGGTTAAGCGAGATTGTGGCATATCCGACGAAAATGAACACATGTTTATTATTATGTCGGACCGTGGGAAAGGACTAATACCTGCTGTGGATGCGTTATTCCCTCGGATTGAGGTTTGTGCTAAGTGTCTACTAATTGTTTTGATATGTTCCATGGTTGTATGGTGACTACTTGTGTTACAGGTACGACATTGTGTTCGTCACATTATTAAAAATGTGGCCCAAGCCGGGTTTTCATCAGCACGTGTTGCGAATGCTATATTGAGTATTGCACGGGCAACAATAGAGGCATCATTTAATCAATGTTGTGGAGAGTTGCGAGGAATCAGCATCGGAGCGTATGAGTACATGAGATTAGTTCCGAAACAACATTGGTGCAAAGCATTCTTCCGTACAGTTTGCAAGTATGATATTTTACTTAATAATCATGCTGAGTCTTTGAACAGTAGTTTACTTCCTTTTCGAAAGCGTCCAATTATGTGGATGTTAGATGACATTTGCAACTTTATTGGGAAATGCATGCTTGACAGGCGTACGAATTCGAGAGAAATGCCGGATGACGGTTTTTTCTCTCGTGTTCCTGATATCATAGAATTCAATATTGAAGCAGGTGCAATTGGTAATGTTACCATCACAGACGATTGCAAGGCAACGTGGGAGCACGGACGAGAAAGAGTCTCTGTTGATATGGCTATTCAAATTTGTACTTGTCGTGAGTGGGAGTTGAATGGTAAATTTTAGGAGATCACTCTCTTCGAATAATTGTTTGTTTAACATTTGTTATGTTTGTTCGTAGGAATACCATGTAAACATGCATGTGCAGTGATTCTTGAACGAGGGGAATCATGCTATCGATACGTTGACAGTTGGTACAGTGTGCAGCGGTATAGAACAACGTATCAATACGGGGTTTCCGGTTTGCCAGGGCAAGACCAATGGCCAGTGGTAGATGCAACACCACCTTTGCCTCCAGTGTTCAAAAAGAGAAAGGTGGGGAGACCACGTAAGAATCAGAAAAAAAATGCAACTCCAACCCAAACTCCAACACGCAAAATGAGATGTCAGTTGTGTGGATTTCGTGGCCATAATAAGCGATGCTGCCCTAAAGCTAGTGGCAAACAAGAAGAACAGTTTAAGGTACATTCGTTAATAGAAACAATTGACATATCTCTTTAAGTTCGTTGTTGTTGTGTTTGTTGTATTTGTGTGCTTATTCGAAACAGGCTAAGGCTACGAAGTATGAAGCCAAAAGCACTGAGGAATGCCCTCGGAGTGGCCCTTCGAATACGGCACGCGCTAGCGTCTGTTTTGATTTCGTTGTTTACATATGTTAGTAGTATTCTTTACGTGTTCTATTTTTTTTTCGACAGAACGTATCATTTTGCAGTCCGGCACAAAGCAATGTATCTCATACACCTAATGTTAAAAAGGCGCCACAAGTAAGTTATGTCAATATGCATCTCAATCCGGCCCTTCGTGCTTGCTGTTCTTTTTTCAGGAGAAGCCGATTCTTAACGAAAACAAAACAACTCACATTCCCATTCAAGTACCATCCACGGGTAGTGTGCCTTCATCTGTCGGCCTTTCAAATGTAAATATGAACGGCCCCGTAGCTTTTTGTAATACTGATAAGATTGACATGAGTGTGAACGGATCCAATTACAACATGCATGGGATGACGGGTATCACTGAAGATGCGGTGTCCCTAGGATCTTGGGGTCAATTAAGTGACGATGTTGTGCAAAACACTATCGTGTAAGCATTTTCTACTTTATTTTCTTGTTCAACATTGTTGCTGGACTGAAATTTCGTGTGAGCATTGTTGTATTCAAATGTGTTAGGTGTATGGTGAAACTAATTGCCCGTCACGCACAAAAAAGGTTTTACTATTTTGTTGATGCAATTATGTTCGATGCATATGTTAGAGGAACTGATCACTTTCATTGGGCAAGTATTGTTGATTGAAATATTTTGTACAGTACTGAATACGTGCTCATGCCAATTGTCACAGGGTATGCTTGTTCGTATTTTTTGTGAATTACTTGCTTAGCATATTTGATGGGTTCACATGATGGTATAACGTGACAGGGGTCATTGGTCTTTGCTGGTTTTCTGTGGTTTTGGGGATCAAGAAAAACGGACAATGATTATGTTGGATTCGATGGGTACAATGCGTCAATCGTCCATTGAGCCGGAGGTGTATAGGTATTATTACTTACTGGTTGCATCCATTATTCACGTATATCTCCTAATTATGATGAANATTGTTTAATATATCATAATTTAATTTATTATATATTTTAAATTAATATATATAAGTTGTTGTGATCAAAAGACATGGGTATCAACAGTCGTCCAGTTCGTAATAAAACGAACTCGGTTTGATTTGTTTAGAATGGGGGAAACGATTATGAAATAAAGGGGGTAAATGACACATCGATTTTAGAGTGGAAAACCCCTCAGAAAAGGAGAAAAACCACATGACTAAGAACTGAAAATGCTCTTAGCCGATATATTAATAAAACAATTCATTCTACAAATGATGATGGCTTATGAAAATGACTAAGGTAAAATAAGAAAACGCGAGGAAGAAAACCAACAGAGTATAAGTTGATTCGCGCTTCCAAAAGGTCCTCCTTAGTTTGCCATCGAGCCTTGCATTTATAGAGAAGAAAACGCGTGTGGATCACACTCTATAACCGCCTTTGACAAGGTCGTTTTCTCGTGACGGAAAACATGGGTGAGTCCGAAGTGCAGACTGCGTGATTGAGCCCGAAGCTTGGAAGGTGTGTCTAAGCCCAGAGTGCATGACGCATGGCTGTAACCGTTTGGATCGATCCCTCGGATCGGTCCCCGAAGTGATGGATAACAAGTGGTGCTAACCTTAGATTCTGGCCATTGATTGGTGGGCTAAGCCCAAGTGGGCCTTCGGGTCCAGTTAACTTCGTTGGATCGAATCCTTATCAGATGATGGATCTGGGGCTTTTAGGTTCAGCTTCCATCACCTGGATCAGTCTAGAAAAGCTTGGGTCTCTTCTAATTTGGGATACCGTGTTCCGGAGTTCTCATCATAACTAATATATAAAATATTTATTTAATTTTATTAAAATATAGAAAATCAATTTATTTGGGCAATGCTTTTGAAACACAGGTCATTTAGTCAATTTTTTATAAAAACATGCTATTTGACAAACCAAAATTTTGTAGAAGACTATTTGGCCAAATTCTCCATACATGAGGTCGTGGTTTACTTATTTTCAATATTTTTATGCGGGTCGAGTCGGTATGAAAATATTACTGATTCTTGAAATATCCACCAGATAAAGCCAATTAGTTCATGAAAATATCAAATATGTAGTATTCTAATAATTTGCTACTCTAAATAAATGAGAACGAGAAAATGACGACTTGGGTCCCCAAAGTTTGGATAATTTGGCAATTTTGATCTCCAAAGTTTTGAGTGGCAAAAACAGTCCCCAAAATTTGGATAATTTGGCAAATTTGGTCCCCAAAGTTGTCTATTTTGCAAAATTGGTCCTCAAAGTTTGCACTTTTAGCAAAACCGGCCCCCAAACTTTAAAGTTGGCAATACCAGTCCCCAAAGTTTACACATAGTAACAATTTTGGTCCCCAAACTTTGCCATTCAAGGCAAAATCGGTCCCCAATTTGCCCTAACGCCGTTTTGGTTCTGTTAAGTGTGCTCTTATATCAAATATTTTACAAACTCCAACTTTGGGGCATATGTTGTCTTCAGAATCGATATTGTCTAGGTCATCTTCAGAATCGACGAAAACTGGGTCATCTTCAAAATCGACGCAAAGACGATTTATTTAGCTATAAGATTTCATTTTTTTTGTCCGAATATGCGAACCAAAAACAGAAACAAAATCGTTTCTGTTTTCGTTTTTGTTTAATATAAACAAAATCGTATCTGTTTCTGCAAAACAAAACAGAACCAAAAACCCAAATTATCCAAACTTTGTTTCTGTTTTTGAACAAATCTTATGGTTCAAATTTGTTTCCGCTTATTCGTTTTCGTTTTGTGTTTCTGATTTTCGTTTCTGCTTTCTGTTTTCGTTTTTGTTTTCTGTAAATTGTATGAACTAATTTAATAATTTACTTTTCGTTTTTGTTTCTGTTTTGAGAAGTTACAAAGTTTAGATTGTTAAATTGTTAAATTTTTTGCAACTATTAGAGAACCAAATTGCACATATTCGGGTATAGAACAATCCGAAATATACCCATTTTTTGATTCTGCAACTCAAAATAGATGATTCTGATGTGGAGAATATGTGTAATTGTGCAATGTAAATAAGTGTTGATGTTTTCCCTACTTAATTTCTTTCTTATATTGCTAAATCCAAATTTGGTTTGAGAACCTCATATAATTGTTGCAGGCTTGTGTATTTATTTTGTCGAACAAATGTCTAGTGGGGGTGAGAACTCGGATGCGTTTTCACAATCTGGTAATATGAAGTGGCTGTAATTTTCATATATGTCAAATTAAATGTGTGATAATTGAATTTATTATTCAGGTGGTTACAATTCGTATGGATCATGAAACACCTCAAATACAAGTTACATCGACTGGTCATCAGATGATAGTGTGCACAACACATTGTTCCACTTTGTGGACATGGATGGCGAGGAACGTCACAATGCTAAGTTTGACGAAGAAGAGCTTCATGACGTTCACATTGATGACCTGACGGATCCCATTTCAGATGCTCATTCGAATTCATTTAAGAGTAAAAGTTCTCATATTTTTGATCCTACACGAGAGCTAACGTCGAGACAATTAGTGTAAGTTTTAATGTATTACTAGTAAACATGATTTGAAAATTATGTTTTTTAATTAACTTGGATATTGCTTTATTAGGAAAGATTTGTATTTTGCTAGTAAGATTCAAGCAAAGACTGGACTTGAGGACTTTTGCGTTAAAGCAGGTACGGAATTCTATTTTGTTAAGAATGACAAGTATCGGTTGTTTGTTCGTTGTAGAGGTAACGGTGATCGTGAATGTCCATGGTATGTGAACTTTTCTATGAGAGACAATGATGTTATGTGGTGTGTAAAGTCCGTAGTACCGCATGACCCTCATTGTCATCGTAAGAAAGTCAATTCATCTGTCACTTCATCTTGGATAACAAAGAAGTATTACCATCGTTTTTTGGAGAAGCCCGATTTAAGTTTGAAGGACTTGCAATCCGAAGTGAATACCAATATGAAGTTGAAGTTGGGGAAATATAAGGCAAGACGTGCTCGGGAGCATGCGATACGGTTAGTACATTCAGGATCTAGGGCGTCATTTGAAAATATAAGAAGGTATTGTGCTCAATACTTGATTTCCAATCATGGGTCATCTATTGTGTTAAAAGAAAGGAACTCGTCAAACATTGTTGGTAGTACCAGATTCGAGGGAATCTACATATGTCCCGGGGTAATTTGTTTCTTTCAATGTTCAAATATATTGTTCATCAACATATCTTGTATTAAAGGATTTTATCATTGCTACAGGCATGTCGCGATGGATTCCGAGACGGTTATCGCCCTATTGTTTGCATAGATGGTACTCACACCAAGGAAAAAATGCAATGTCATATTCTACAGGGTTCGGGTATTGATGCAAATAACGGTGTATTCCCTTTAGCCTACGCCATTGTAGGTGGTGAAACAAAACATTCATGAATGTGGTTTCTTGAATTGGTTAAGCGAGATTGTGGCATATCCGACGAAAATGAACACATGTTCGCTATTATGTTGGACTGTGGGAAAGGGCTAATACCTGTTGTGGATGCGTTATTCCCTCGGATTGAGGTTTGTGCTAAGTGTCTACTAATTGTTTTGATACGTTCCATGGTTTTTTGGTGACTACTTGTGTTACAGGTACGACATTGTGTTCGTCACATTATTAAAAATGTGGCCCAAGCCGGCTTTTCATCAGCATGTGTTGCGAAGGCTATATTGAGTATTGCATGGGCAACAACAGAGGCATCATTTAATCAGCGTTTTGGAGAGTTGCTAGGAATCAGCATCGGAGCGTATGAGTACATGAGATTAGTTCCGAAACAACATTGGTGCAAAACATTCTTCCGTACAGTTTGCAAGTATGATATTTTACTTAATAATCATGCCGAGTCTTTGAACAGTAGTTTACTTCCTTTTCGAAAGCGTCCAATTATGTGGATGTTAGATGACATTTGCAACTTTATTGGGAAACGCATGCTTGACAGACGTACGAAATCGAGAGACATGCCGGATGACGGTTTTTGCTGTAGTGTTCATGATATCATAGAATTCAATATTGAAGCAGGTGCAATTGGTAATGTTACCATCACAGACGATTGCAAGGCAACTTGGGAGCACGGACGAGAAAGAGTCTCTGTTGATATGGCTATTCGAATTTGTACTTGTCGTGAATGGGAGTTGAAAGGTAAATTTTAGGAGATTACTTTCTTCGAATAATTGTTTGTTTAACATTTGTTATGTTTGTTCGTAGGAATACCATGTAATCATGTATGTGCAACGGTATAGAACAACGTATCAATACGGGGTTTCCGGTTTGCCAGGGCAAGACCAATGGCCGGTGGTAGATGCAACACCACCTTTGCCTCCAGTGTTCAAAAAGAGAAAGGCGGGGAGACCACGTAAGAATCAGAAAACACATGCAACTCCAACTCAAACTCCAACACGCAAAATGAAATGTCAGTTGTGTGGATTTCGTGGTCATAATAAGCGATGCTGCCCAAAAGCTAGTGGCAAACAAGGAGAACAGTTTAAGGTACATTTGTTAATAGAAACAATTGACATATCTCTTTAAGTTCGTTGTTGTTGTGTTTGTTGTATTTGTGTGCTTATTCGAAACAGGCTAAGGCTACGAAGTATGAAGCCAAAAGCACTGAGGAATGCCCTCGGAGCGGCCCTTCGAATACGGCACGCGCTTGCGTCTGTTTTGATTTTGTTGTTTACATATGTTAGTAGTATTCTTTACGTGCTCTATTTTTTTTTCGACAAAACGTATCATTTGGCAATCCGGCACAAAGCAATGCATCTTATACACCTAATGTTAAAAAGGCACCACAAGTAAGTTCTATCAATATGCATCTCAGTCCGGCCCTTCGTGCTTGCTATTTTTTTTTTCAGGAGAAGCCGATTCTTAACGAAAACAAAACAACTCACATTCCCATTCAAGTACCATCCACGGGTAGTGTGTCTTCATCTGTCGACCTTTCAAATGTAAATATGAACGGCCCCCGTAGCTTTTTGTAATACCGATAAGATTGACATGAGTGTGAACGGATCTAATTACAACATGCATGGGATGACGGGTATCACCGAAGATGCGGTGTTCCTAGGATCTTGTGGTCAATTAAGTGACGATGTTATGCAAAACACTATCATATAAGCATTTTCTACTTTATTTTCTTGTTCAACATGGTTGCTTAACCGAGATTTTGTATGAGCATTGTTGTATTCAAATGTGTTAGGTGTATGGTGAAACTAATTGCCCGTCATGCACAAAACGGGTTTTACTATTTTGTTGATGCAATTGTGTTCGATGCATATGTTAGAGGAACTGATCACTTACATTGGCCAAGTATTGTTGATTGGAATATTTTGTGCAGTACTAAATACGTGTTCATGCCAATTGTCACAGAGTATGCTTGTTCGTATTTTTTGTGAATTACTTGCTTACCATATTTGATGGGTTCACATGATGGTATAACGTGATAGGGGTCATTGGTCTTTGATGGTTTTCTTTGGTTTTGGGGATCAAGAAATACGGACAATGATTATGTTGGATTCGATGGGTACAATGCGTCAATCGTCCATTGAGTCGGAGGTGTATAGGTATTATTACTTACTAGATGCATCCATTATTCATGTATATGTCCTAATTATGATGAACATGTTTGTAAAAGATGTTTATGAGAATAAAAAAGGGGTGGATGCGGATTCCATCGTTCGGAATATACCCATTCAATGGCCGAATGTCCCAACGCAAACAGGGGCATCGGAATGTGGAATATATGTTTTGTATTACGCATTCCGATTTCTACAACAAGCACCGAATGTGTACGACCCAAAAGGATATCCGTTATTTGTAAGTGTTTACGTAAACTCGTACATTGCCACTACAATTACACTAATTATATCGTTTGTGCAGATGACTCCTAATTGGTTTACGGTTTCAGAGATAACAGCTTTTGCGAAGACGTACATCCCCACTTCGAGTGATTCAACCCTTAAAAGGAAATATGCAACGAGAAGGAAACTATGAATTTCAACTACATTAATCATTCTCATTTCAAATAATGTGTTATGAACATGTTCGGATTCAAAATTTTGAACTACTTACATTCGGCATATATTTGTATTTTTATTCGGCAATTTATAGTACTGTAATGAAAGAGAATAGAGGTGGCTCTGCTTTAGTAGGAGATTTCATGCACACCTGCAAATCAATCAAACCATTAATGTGAAGATGCAAATCAGATAGCACATGTTCATCAAATAAAAGTAGTGAAATGAAAGAAGAAGAGAGTACAAAAACAGAGGCTATTCATTGCATTCTACTTCATCTTCTTCACTGCACGCAACATTGAATTAATTACATTAAACTTTATCAATTAAATTAAAGTATCGACAAATAAATTTCATCAATTATTAATAAACTTCAACGTGTGACATTCGAAAAAATCGTACAAATTTAAAGTTTTGAAAATCAACGACATTGAAACTTCAATAATAACACAATTGTTCGCATTAAAAATTAGTTTGTGTCCGACACAACTACGGGACTCCCGGACTTCCCAAAAATTAGTTTTTGAATTCATATACACTAAGACGCAACGAGAAAATAAAATTTCTCCATATTTGTCTTTAAAATATCATATTCTTTCGTTATGGACTAAAATTGCCATATTTCACAAACTTCGGGGACCATTAACGGCGTTAGGAACCAAATTTGCCAAAAACCCGAAACTTTAAGGACCAAATTTGCGTAATTTTCGTCCGGTAACCTAATTTGCCACAAATTACAACTTTGGGGACCAATTATGCCACATACACATAACTTTGGGGACTGGTTTTGCCAAAACAATAATAGTTTGGGGACTAGTTTTACGTACATAAAACTTTGGGAGATGATTTTGTCAAAATTGGAAAATTTTAGGATCAAAATTACCAAAAATTCCAAACTTTGGAGACCAAAACTGCGTTCCGTCCACGTGAGAACGTTTGAAGTGTATGGCGGATAAATTTTCACCGTTGGATCGGGATCTAAAGGCACTGACTAGTTTGAACTTTGAAAATCAAATGTGGGGTGTTCCTCATCTCTCTCATTCATTGATTATTGATTCTTTGGTCGAGTTACTTCTACCGGCCTTTAATGGAATTCTCGTTGCTTCCTTCATTCTCCTGCCATTTCCACTTCTTTTTCTAGGCCTTTGAATTAGGTTGGGTAAAGGGAGGTTGAAGATCAAGGTTTTTATCCAGTACCTGCTAATATAATACCTTACTTGGGAAGGTAAATTTCTCTAATTGAGGCTTAGAGGCGCTTCATTTTTCTTCTTCGTGTGGTTGCGTTCGAAATCTAAGAACCCAGGTGCGAATCAGGTAAATCTGCGACTGGGTAAGTTTCATCTATTTAGATTGTTGGGTTTCTTGAAATTTGGGATTTTCGCAACTGGGTAAAGGAGATATACCAATTTGAGAAGTGGGAATTCGATATTACCTCAAAAAATCCGGATCTTTTGATTTGGGTGTTGTTAAATGAATGTAATGACGACAAGGGATATGGAAAGTGTTGAGAATGTCTTGTTATCTAATAGTATGGATGAAGACGAAATCCCCGTGTCTTCAAATGCTCATTCCCAACAGTATTCTATCAAGAATCGTAGGGTACCCTCTTCTGGAATTGCTCCCAAAGGTGTCCATGAATTGCTTGAATGCCCTGTTTGCACTAACTCTATGTACCCACCCATTCATCAGGTCTGTTTTGTTCATTCTTACATCTTACAACTCTGGTTCACTGTTGTGTAACAAGTTTGTTTTTGCAGTGTCCAAATGGTCACACTTTGTGTTCAACTTGCAAGACAAGGGTACATAATAGATGCCCTACTTGTAGACAAGAATTGGGGGATATTAGATGTTTGGCTCTTGAGAAAGTTGCTGAGTCATTAGATCTTCCTTGCAAATATTATTCATTTGGTTGCTTGGAAATTTTTCCATATTATAGCAAACTCAATCATGAAGCAGTTTGCAATTTCAGGCCGTATAATTGTCCTTATGCTGGATCAGAATGTGCAGTTAATGGTAACATTCCTTATCTTGTTTCCCATTTGAGAGATGACCATAAGGTGGATATGCACACTGGTTGCACCTTTAATCACCGCTATGTTAAATCCAATCCTCGTGAAGTAGAAAACGCTACATGGATGTTAACTGTGAGTACATCTCTTTTTTATTCGTTTTTTTTAACTTTTTTTAGAGTTGAGTTTTTATTTTCATCATTTTCATGGCCAAATAAAAAATAGGTGTTGAGAATAAGCTTCTACACTTGGGGATTGTGTGGCTTGATTGATATGTGATTTCTTCGAGTTTCTTAAGGATATTTAGTTGTTCTTGGGTGTGTTTAAAGTAATCTAAATCCAGTTACTTTAAGCTATGTTCTGAATTTATTTTGAGAATTAGAATGCATAAAGCGATTATAGATTAAGAATGCATTAAGTGTTCTGTAATTGATAAATCGAATTGCAAAATGAGAATGATTTCTGTATAAAATTGGATGAATAATATATTTTAAGTAAGAAAATAGTTTATTATCCTTGTAGTTATATAAATAAGATTCTACCCGATTTAATTATGTATGGCCATGGTTGCATGAATTAAAGATACCTGCGAATATGGAACTTACAAATATGTCGAACGATGTGAGGTTGGAGGATTGAAAGAAAATATAGTAAGGTATATTTGTAATTTAAATAACGAGAATGTATTTTGATTTCCGGATCAAGCCTCACACCTCATTTTGGATTCAAGAACAAATTTGAAAATGCATTCTGTTTGTAACGAAAATGTAACTGCGTAATGTTCTGTAATAGCTACGATAATACATTCTACCAATCAAAAGGCATTTTGATCATGTGCACACAACATGCGCTAAGTTTTTATATGTGTTTGACAGGTATTCCATTGTTTTGGTCAATATTTCTGCCTTCATTTTGAAGCATTTCAACTGGGAATGGCCCCTGTGTACATGGCATTTGTTCGTTTTATGGGTGACGAAGTCGAAGCTCGAAACTACAACTACAGTTTAGAGGTTGGTGGGAACGGAAGGAAACTCATTTGGGAAGGGACTCCAAGAAGCATTAGAGACAGCCACAGAAAGGTTAGGGATAGTCACGATGGGCTGATCATTCATCGAAGCATGGCGCTTTTTTTCTCAGGTGGAGATAGGAAAGAACTAAAGCTCAGAGTCACTGGAAGAATATGGAAGGAACAACAGAGTTCAGAAACTGGGGTTAGTGTACCAATTCTTTGTACCTAAAGCCTAAAAAAGAATACATTTCTCCATTTCTATATAGTATCATTGTATCGATTATCCATATCGTGGTCATGGGATTGATGATGCCTTTTGCTGTGTGGGATGATTGTTCATGTATCTTGTGTAGTTTTCAAGTTTTGCAGCATCTACAACATTTGTTTCCATCCGCCACATGCGCGGTGCGGATACTCTTATGATGATCACTATGTTTGGAACAACAACGATTCGTGCAGTGTGGTTACTGCATCGTGGTTCTATTTAGTACAAATCAATATAAACTGCGTTTATTTGAACGACAAAAGCAACGGTTTGATGACAATAGGTTTCCCCCATTGTGATCAAAAAGAATTTTGTGAAATTTCATTTTTAACTTTATTCAATTATTGTTTAATCAAAATTAATTAAAAGTATGGGTGAATGGTTATTTTATGAAATTATGATTATTGTATAGTTGTTTAAACATAATTTTTTTAAAATCATGAATGTTTATATCACGATTATCTACATCACAATATATCCAATGATCATAATCCCATTTTACCGTTATTTTTTCAACGATATTCCAAATATATCTGTTGTGGTTAGAAAACCAGGGGTGTCAACAGTCGACCGGTTCGTTACAAGACGAACTCGGTTATGATTTGTTTATATGTGGAGAAGAGTTAACGGTTTAGAGGCATAGAAGGCAAAAAGGATTTAGAGTGGAAAACCTCGGAAGCGAGGAAAAAACCACTTGACTAAGGGCGGAAAGAAAAGCCCTTAGCCCTTCCAATAAACGAAAACAGGATCATACAATGCATGTTTTCAGATCAATACACAACAAAGCGCTTCGAAAATGACTCGAGAGGAGCTGTGAAACCACGGATGTGGGGAGGAAGAACCAGGAGGATCCCAAACTTCTTCTTCGGTCCTTTCTCTCTGATTCCAAAAGGCTCTCCTTTTTTTCGTTCTCTCAGCGTCCTTTTTATACCTGCACTGTACTATGTGCAGTAGGCCGTCGTTTTGTGCTTGTCCTTTGCCAATAGGTCGGCTAACGCCAGGCGGATCAGCCGCCGGAACTGGCTCTACAGTGGCTGCATGGCGCTTAGGCCTTACGGCGCTGCCAGCCGGCTACTCTTTGGCCTTTAGCGGCTTGCTCCGATGACTGGACCATAGTCCTGACTGATTTGTCGTGGCTCGCTATCATACAGGACGATCGGAAATGGCCCGAGGGGGAATCTGCAGCTAGTGGACCGAACGGTCTGACGCTTCATGGGAGGTTGGGTCCCACACCTTGGGACCGATCGCCTAATATGCCCGATCGGGGCAGCCACACAAATGGGCCTTCCTTTAATTTGACCTCCAAGCTTGGTCCACTCGCTTGGGCCGCCATAGCTTGGGATGGTTCGGACCCTGTTCGGGGTACCGGGTTCCGATGGTCTCATCAATATCCATGAGAATATAAACTTATAAAATATTTTATTTTATTAAAACTATATGTAATATTAAAACGTGATATGATATTTATACAATAAATTAGAACAAGAACCCAATAAGATTTAAAGTTAAAAATGGGAAATGATATGTATTATTGGGTCTTAAAAATAACTCTTACATACTGTTGCGGTCGAGAGATATGGGGTACCAATAGTCATCCGGTTCGTAATAAGACGAACACATTTTTGATTTGTATGAATTGGGGAGACGATATAAAAATAAGCAAATAAAGTACACAACTATTTAACGTGGAAAACCCCTCAGAAAAGGGGAAAAAACCACCTGACTAAGAGCTAGAAATGCTCTTAGCCGATATATTAATCGAACAGTTCATATTACAAATAGAGAAGGCTAAAGAAAATGACTAATGTAATAAGAAAATGCGAAAAGAGAAATCGGCAGAGTAACAGCCTATTTCGCGCATCCAAAAGGTCATCTCAAGCTTGCCTTCAAGCCTCGTATTTATAGAGGGGAAACGTACGTGGAAAGCACTCTCTAACCGCCTCTGACAAAGTCGTTTTCCCATACTGAAAAACGTGGCTACGCCCGAAGTGTGAAAAACGTGAGCAAACCCTAAGCGTGGAACGCGTGTTTGTGCCTGAAGCACAAGACACGTGAGCTATAACCATTTGAATCGATCAAATGGGTCGGTCCCCGGGTCTCTAAGTTATGTCTAATTCTATCTTCAGTCATGAACACAAATGGGCCTTTGGGCCAGTTATAGTTATCTCAAATGGGCCAAGTTGGGGATCTTGGGCCGTGTAGGTTCGTTTTTTGTCAACTGGGTTGATCCAATACGATTGGATCCTACCCGATATGGAGTATCCAGTCCCGGAGCCCTCATCACATACTTTTATATATGGGTGGATACTAAATTTAATTTTTTTATAAATTAAATATTTTTGGAAAATAATATTTAACTATTTTTTAGGATTGAATGCAAAAAAATCCAAAATCATATTCTAGAATCTGGTACCGATGATATCGAAAATAATATCGATATAGACGGATATGCAAATATGGTTTACATTTAATAATGCATATTTATAATGTATATAAAAGCTAATAAAAATAATACATTTTATTCTACTTCAATTTTCATTATCTATAATTAACTATTATGCCTAGATTAAAATTAATTAATTTATGTAACAAACCTTAATATTTAATTTTTTTAATAATATTGTATAATGTGCAATCATTGTTTTATTTCATATTACTTTATAAAAGAGTACATAGTCCAATAAAGTCGAAGCTTCAAACTTTATGAAAAGAACCTTTAATTTTGTATGAAATATATAAATATTTTATTCAGTATTAAAATTGCTGATATATATTTTTCCTTTTGATTTGCTATGTAATGCCACGTGCAACCTATCTCTCTTCTGTCCCCAATCCCTTCTGTGAGCCATTAGCGGCTAGGGGTAGCCTTCGTCCTGATCTCAACCCCTCTAGAGTTAAATTTCATGATCGCTTGGATGCGGATCTTCCCGATCGTGTGGTTCATCTTGTTCATGCTTCGATTTTCAAATTCTCGATTTGTTTTGATGTTGTGAAATGATAGCGAAGATCGATCTTTTAATATGGTGAACGCTCAGCAGATTTTAATTGTTCAAACTGTGCGATTTCCTTTAATTTCTTGAATGTTTGTAAAAGAATGAATTAAGTTAGTATATTTCTGAGTTGCGTGATGAAGCTGAAAGTTTTTTAGTAAATGGATATAATCCGATTCAATTTGTTTTTCTTTTGCATTTGTATTATCCGAGGGGGAAAAGAAGCTGATTTTATTCCCTTTTATTGTTTTTATTTGGTAAGGATCGAATTCAGGTTTGAGATCAATCTGCCCCATTTTAGATGTTATGCAACGGTTTCTCGAGATCTCTGAATTTTTGGTTGGGTTATATTGGGAGGTGCGCTGAGGTAGCGCAGCTGGTCTGTATCTGTGGGGCTTCGAAGCCTACCTCCAACCTTTTAGCTTATTTGTCAAATCGAAGCTTCTTAAGAGAAAGAAGTATGATGGTGGATTGTGGGTCTACCTCAAAGGGATCAATACCTGATTTTATACCCAAGAAGGATGAGGATGGAGGCCATTCTAGCGGGGGATGGAAGAGGTGGAATATGGGAATTTAGTTATACTTATTATAAAAATTGATTATCTATTTCCCTTTTTCATTTCAGGTGTGATCTATGATACTACTTCCCAAGATTATGATTATGACTTCTAAATTATGCTTTATTGAAAATTAACTAGTTGTTAGGCTAAAGCCCTTTTTCCATATCCATGTACACATTTATGATGCACCTCAAATTAAAGCCTGCGTGCTATTCTTGCAGGGAAGATGGAAGATTAAGTTGTGGTTATTCCAGTTTTAGAGGGAAACGTGCTACAATGGAGGACTTTTTTGACATAAAGTTTTCTGGAAGTGACGGGCAGTCAGTTTGCCTTTTCGGGATATTTGATGGTATGCTCATGCCATATAGACCTTTTATTGAAACTTAAGTAATTTATTGCTAGTCTTTTAATCACTTATGATATATTACTATAGGTCATGGTGGTTCTCGTGCTGCTGAATATTTAAAGGAACATCTCTTTGAAAATCTCATGAAGCACACGGAATTTATTTCAAATACAAAGTTGGCTATCAGTGAGTGCAATACCTGTTTTGCATTCAGTTTTTAAGGCCTGCTTTTTCACTCATGCTGACTCTTGTATTAGTGTAATGTTACCTATTATTCTGATAATGAGCAGTCTACAAGGTATTACTGGATTACATCAATATTTGGCTTTACTCAGTATTTCTAGTCTTAAGATATCAGAACGAAAATAAATCAATATTATGTGATCCTACTTGTTATAGTTATTCGTCGTAATATTGTGTTCTTAGTTTTATTTTAGTGATTCTGCCATTCTTATTGGTACTGTATCTTGATTATATTAAGTGCACTAATACATTTGCATGGTTCACCTTATAGTGAAGGTCAGAGTCTTGGCAACAAGTCAGAGTATTTGAAGTATTTTATTGTTTTGATGATGATCCAAATTCACTGAAATAACTACAGGTGAGACTTACCAGCAGACGGACAGAGAGTTTTTGGAAACACAGAAGAACAACTCGCGTGATGATGGTTCAACTGCTTCAACAGCAGTTCTTGTTGGGAATCACCTTTATGTTGCTAATGTTGGAGACTCTCGAACTATTATATCTAAGGCTGGGAAAGGTGCAAATGAGTTACATATGCTGAAACTGTGATGTTATCTGAAAAAATTTCATGAATCCTTTTAATAGTATTACATCTTTCACAAAATCATGACTAATGAGATTTTTTTGAAGATATGAATTCCACATCGTTTTCCTTTGCAAAACTTTAGTCGTTTTGTTTCATTTTGGCATTTGCAATGAGTTATTGGTTGAAATGGAATACTTTTCATTAATCATTTAAGTGCTTTTTTCAATTATTTTCTAAGTTTGTATCCCCTCGCATTACAGCTTATGCAATGCATTCTTCTAATGTGATCTTATGCTAAAAAAATGTTAAATATTTATACTTCATTTCTATATTCAACTATGACATTTGATCCCATACCTGTCTCTGAATTAGGTGTCTTGAGCTTCAGAAGATGTATATAGTTCACTCAACCTAGTAAAAATACATTGCATTGTAGTTTATCTTACTCTGACCACCGAGTGTATTTTCCACTCACCCTCTCTTATTGGTTAACAGCAATTCCACTCTCTGATGATCACAAGCCAAATAGAATTGATGAGCGGAAGAGGATCGAAAATGCAGGAGGTGTTGTTATATGGGCAGGTTTGGTTTTCTATTTCATCTGTTACAGATGAAAGTTAAATATTGTTTAGGGATATTTTCCTAAAGCATTATGGTTTCAGGAACTTGGAGAGTCGGAGGTGTCTTGGCTATGTCTCGTGCTTTTGGCAACCGAATGCTGAAGCAATTCGTTGTTGCTGAACCTGAGATTCAGGTGAATTAAAGTATTTGAAAAACCAGTACTTGATTTCTCAAGTTATTTCATTCTACAGGAACAAGAAATTGACCAAGATCTTGAACTGCTTGTACTTGCCAGTGATGGGCTGTGGGATGTTGTGCCCAATGAGGTACTTTTTCATACAATTAATCTTCTGGAATCAAAACATCTCAAGATTCTCCATATATTTGCTATCTCTTGAGGATAAAAAAAATGAGATTATTTGTAGGAAGCTGTTTCGATCGGTTTGTCTGAGGAAGATGCCGAATCAGCTGCACGAAAGTTGACCGAAACTGCATTTAGTTATGGTAGTGCTGACAATATCACATGCATCGTAGTCAAATTTCACCATGCCGATGCTGAACCAGAACCACTACACAGACCTTCACCTGAGCAAGAGCTGCCTTCGTCACATTTTGAGCATGACGTGCAAACTTCTGGTGTACCTGAACCGATATCGGAACCGGAAACGGAACCGGAAGCACCTGTGAAGTCAATGATTTAACTGCATTTGGTGCCAAGTTATGTATCATTGACAGACTGCTCTTCAATTTGTTTTATCGCTTCCTCGTGTGTGTATCTTGTATTTCATCTTCCGACGGGGCATAGGCATCCCGCTCACTATACACAAATAAAGGAAAGAGTTGAATTACAAAAATGGCCTTTTCTTTTATTGTTATACTTAAATTCAAATATAATCAGGTTATTAAATTAAATGTTATTTTCCATTTTTTTATTTTAAAAATTTCCACCCTTAAGTTTGATTTTAATGTAACTATTTAGTATCAAATACTTAAATGTATTTTAATGTAACAATATTGATACAATTAATAGTGAATATAAATATTGTTATATTTTATTATTATTTTTATACTTTCATTTTTTATTAATTTTAAAAAATAACAATTTTTAATAACATCAAGTCACTCGTGTAAATGAAGGTTTTAAACTACTCCATTTCGTTTGAGTTGAACTTACCGTCCAATAAAATGGATGGGTCAAAGAGTCCAAGAATAATGAGTTTACCATCTTGGTTTAGTAAAATTTTATAATTATTTTATTTTAAAATTCAAAAGGATGTATACACTATGGGCAACACCAAACATTATCTTCCCAGTTTCATTGATTTGACAAATTTGATTATCATAGTTTTATGGTTTTGAAAATTTTGATTTTCCATTGATAAAATTGATCTTCTTAATTTGTCCAATTTGACAAAATTGGTTCTCGTTATTCTAAATGTTTTCAATTGTGACAATTAGAGTCATAAAAAACATAAATGGTCCTTGCAATTCCAAAAGTTTGACTTAGTCTTTAACTCCTTTATTAGTCCTCAAAATAGGCAACATGATGGAACACGAGAGAATTAAGTCATCAAGAGAACAAAATTGTAAATAAAGTACAATAAATAATATTACGAAATATCACAGAGTGAAAGACATTCTACTATTTGTTATGATTATATGATTTGTTTATATGAGTTGACTCTTAATGTTTTGATGATCCATTCTCTTATTCAAGAGCCATGAATAGTACAAATTCTAAAAGATGATTTCATGCTATAACCAAGAGATTAAATCAATAGCCAACAATGAGAATCTAAAAAGTTGGATGTAAGTGAGTCTTCAAGACGGACATGATTCAATATCATATAAAGTTTGAATCGTTGCTAAAAGTTATTAAAAATATTGCATGATTATAAAGAAACATTTAATTTGGTTACTCAAAAAAAGGACGTAAGGCATTTTTGGTTCCCATACTTTGGATTTTTTGACAATTTTTGTCCCCATTTTCTAATTTTGGCAAAACCACCCCCCAAAGTTTGATATATGCAAAATCGGTCCTCAAACTATTATTATTTTGGCAAAATCAGTCCCCAAACTTATGTGTGTGGCATAATTGGTCCTCAAAATTGTAATTTGTGGCAAATAAGGTATCCGGTCAAAAATTATGTAAATTTGGTCCTCAAAGTTTCAGATTTTTGGCAAATTGGTCCCTAACGGCGTTAATGGTCCTCAAAGTTTGCAAAACATGACAATTTTAGTCCACAAACTTTTGAATTGCTAATTTGGTCCCTAAAGTTTACATTATTTGACAAATTTAATCCCCTAACAAAAGAATATGATGTTTTTTATGATTTTAACGATATATTTTAGTGTTTATAAATCGAAAAATTATTAGTATTATATCTGATTTGTAATTTTCGACAGAATATATTACAACGATACCAATATTTATTGCGAATGTTAACACTTAACTTTATTAATGTTTGATTAGATTTATTAATGTCCATCGCCGTGCATCCTTGTTAAGCCGTTTCCGGCGGCTGTTCCGCCTGACGTTAGCCGACCTAGTGGCAAATGACATGCACAAAACGACACCCTACTGTACATAGTACATTGAGAGTATAAAAAGGGCACTTAGAGAATGAGAAAAAGACTTCTTCCCGGTTTTCTCTATAGAGCTTTGGCGTCAAGGATCACTCTCGATTTATTTTCGATTGCTTTCCTCTCTTTGTTGTCGATCGAACAAACATGCATTGTATGATCATGGATTCGTTTAGTGAACAGACTAATGGCACTTCTTTCAGCCCTTAGTCAAGTGGTTTTTTCCTCGCTTCCGAGGTTTTCCACTCTAAAATCCTTTCGCCCCCTTTACCTTTGAATCATTAACGTTCTCCACACATAAATAAATAATAACCGAGTTCGTCTTGCAACGAACCGGTCGACTGTTGACACCCCCGGTTTTCGAACCACAACAATATGTGTTTAATAAAATTAAACATATTTCAACTAAATAAATATTACTGACTAAATATCATCATTTCATGAAACTTCATATATATTTCTAAAATAATGAGTGAGAATATTTTCTTCTAATTAATGAACCTTACATTATGGTTCTCCAAAATCTATCTCTCTTACCTCTATAAAAGTCTTCGATGTCTTTTTGTTTTATATGTTGTCTTTAAAATTTCTGATAGTTTCCGACAATCGATAAGACTCCCGGTATGTGAGAATATCTTGATATGCCCGAATAAACTACTTCACAATTCCTCATATAATAAGTATGATTTTTTTAACACAAAAAATAAAATATTCCTTGTTGTTGGAGGTCATAACTGAGAGTCTCTAGTAATAAATAAAATTTAGTGAAGTCCACGCCATAAGACAGTCATTTGATCTTCTTGGCCGTAAATGAAAAAATCTTATCTTAAATAATGAAATCCATGTCGTTGTACCATCACTTGGTCATGTTGATCGTAAATGAAATTATCCGAGCAAAAATAATGAAATGTTATGTCATTGGACCATCACCTGGTAATCCTGATTGTAAACGAAAATACCCGATCATAAATTAGAATAATTATTCCATAATACAATAAGAATACCGCTTAGCCATTGTGTTATGCCGCGAAAATACCAAGCCATAAAGAGAATCCATGAAATCCCGGTGTTGGTCCTCAACAAGCACCCAATACCCCTTACTTAGATCGGGTATAATCCCGCATAGGCAGATCCAGTACCTTGGCTTAGGTGGACTTTTGAGGGTCTCGGAGAAGGCGGATGTCTTTTCACGGATCTAAAAAAGCATCCAATATCGCCCTCACTCATGGGTCTCAACGAGCACCCAACAATCACGGGCCTCAACTAGCGCCCCACTTAACTTTACAGCTCGGGTCTCAACAAGCACTCGTGAGCCTCAAGTAGCGCCCTACTTAACTTCATAACTCGGGTCTCAACAACCACCCGTGGGCCTCAAGTAGCGCCCTAATTATTCTAATATGATCGGTCTCAACAAGCACCCGTGGGCCTCAAGTAAAGCCCATCACGTTTATCTTTCGGGTATAAACTTGCACCCGGGTTCATCTCACTTTCCCACCAGTATAAACTTGCACCTGAGGTCATCACACTTTCCCTCCGGTATAAACTTGCACCCGGGGTCAACACACTCTCGCCCTGGTATAAACTTGCACCCGGGGTCATCAAACTCTCACCTCCGGTATAAACTTGCACCTGGGGCCATCACACTCTCGCCGCCGGTATAAACTTGCACTCGGGGCCAACACACTTTCGCCACCGGTTTAAACTTGCACCCGGAGCCATCACACTCTCGACCCGTCCATAAGACGGTGTCATTACTTCCTCGGCCCGTCCATAAGACGGTGCCATGCGGAAATGGACCAGCCTCCGACTAGGGCGCGACCCTCGCCGGCGTGTCATGGAGGAGTCATGTATATACTTGCACCCTGATTTGCCACATAAATATGCTCGGTTCTAAGCCGGCTATTTCACAATAAACGGGCCCCTTAACATATTCCAACAGTAATTATGTACAGACGATTCTGCCGCGGACAGGGAGACTCATCATGTTCAAAGTATTTTGACACAGTATCTAATTTGACGAGTTTGAAAATGATCAACTATAAGACAGGCGGTACATTGCATTTCTAATCTAACCTATTATTTTATTCCATCCTCCATCATACTAAAACACAATAGACCAACTCCTATCTTACCAGTCCCCTAGTCGATTGAATTCATGTCGTCAAAAAGATACTCAAAAAATTAGATTATGACTATAAAAAAGAGGGGAAATTTTTATTTTAAAAAGATCGATGAGTCACGTCTATACATAATACTTGCGCAAATTGGAAATATGCCAAGTCCGTGGCAGCTCCTCCCCACTCATATTTGCGATCTTATACGTTCATTTTCTTACCACCATGCTGTAATCCGATCCGAAATATCTCATTCAAAATACAACTTGCCAACATGTTTACTCATCTCAACTTTCTTGATAGTGAGGGGAATTAATATACCGATCCCCCATATTCCAATAGGCAAATTGTTGACACCGATTCAATTTCCGATAGATAGGAAATAATAATTGCAAGATATCAATGAATTCCTTTAATAGATAGGCACGACGTCCTCATAATCTTGAATATGTAGGAAGAATTCTCATAGCAATAGATTTCACTCTCTTCAATAAGTTTCCAAGTAGAATAAATTATAAATTCCTTGTATTTGTTTTGTCACTATTACTAGTTAACGGATCACAAACATAATATTATCACTTCAATTCAAAACTCTCATGTCCTTCAATATCGACCAGGTGTTTGTAGTCATAAGTCCCCAGTATATATCGGTAATATTACGACATCATATCTGAATTCTTTAGAATGATTCCCTGAAAAAATCTAATTAATCGGTTTCTCCTTGCAAGTTAATATTCTACATATACTATCATTTCGTAAAATTCACACTCAAATGATCTTAGTTCTCCTTTCCGAATAGAACTAATGTAAGTGTATCAAGATTCGGCCATTGGTAGTTTCCTACTAACGTAATTTACTGACCGATGCTATTTGTCATTGTATCTAACTAAGTCAGCTTTCTCAAAACTTCTCTTGACAGTACAAACTATAAAACCAACGACTCCCCAGGGAAAGGTGGCGACATTAACGATTCTTTACTCAAATACTCCATCAAACTTTCACAAGCTGATCGACATTGAACAATATTAATTTCTATTCATCTTGCAGACACATAAGACCAAGAACATTTCTCCCCTTTCTCACAAACGTCCATGTAGGAGAGCTGAACATAATTTGATACTTTCGCAGGATACTAAAACATTCGTTCATATGCTTAACATGATTTCCGCATTGTCGACTCTTTGTCTGCATTCCTTGATATAGACTTCCAAACATTTATCGATCGTATCCTTAAATATGAATCCACCTAGGTTGATACGTGGTTCCCTCATTCTTCAAAACAAAAGGTATAATTAAGAAACTCAAAATCGCACCTCGAATCTATCATCATACGAACTCTCCAGCTATTATTAAACTTTGGGACAACCAATTGATTCGTGCTCCAATATACATATCTTACAAGCTTGATGAGTCATGCTTGCAACAAACTTCCAACATATTCATCAATTACCTTTTCTTTTTTTTCCGGGAGAACTTCTGCTTCTTCTAATGAATCATTTTCAATCTATGTTGACATCTCCATTTCAAACCTGAATAACAACATTATGACAATTCTCCATTTCAAACTGCGTTAATAACCGCATGTTTCATCTGCTTATCGTTTTTTATACTTCCGAGAAGACCTCATCATTTGAATTCACTCATGTTTTCTGATAAAACATCCACAATCCAAACTGATTTCTTCGCACTAGAGCCATACATAAGGATTTGACACATGATATTACAACAAGAAAGTGTTAACTCCCGGTTCCCTTTCATCTTTCTGATACCCGAGGGGATAGGAAACTTCCTCATCAAATGAGGCTTGGATACAATCGCCCGAACAAATATAAAGCACTCCTTTAGAATATCATTATAAAGGATGATATGAAAATAGACCACTACAAATACCACCAGTAAATTACTCAATATTTTTTTTTATCTCCCAAAGATATTAGGAGAAAATAGATCCTTCGGGAGAAACAACTGTCCTTAAATCCGACTAACATAAAATGTAATGGCCGGGGCTTAATAGTTCAACTCAATAATGTCGTAGGTGAATTAAGAAATTGGGATCCATAAATATATATTTCGGAAGAATATCGTTCCAAACGATCATTAAAATAAATTTGAAGAAGGGGAGTTCCATAAAATTAAATTTCCGGACGAATACCATTCTGGACAATTAATAAAATATATAAATTCGATGTCCCCTTCACGATATATAACTCCAAACAAGTAACGTTGATAGATAACTCCATAAAGGACTTTAGAGTGATCAATTAATCACCAATGGCAGATATGGTAATGCTACAACTAATAACCAATTGCTTGAAGTCCTCATGAATATTATTCCGGACGAATACTATTCTAGATAGTGAAGTAAATCGAACAGATGAACCCTTCACGATAGATTAAGATTAATCCGAACGAATACCATTTCGGATGATTAAGAAAGATAATTAAATGCCCTCTTCATGATATACTCATCTATGTTCTTTTCTTCACTATTATGATCAACGGATCGTGAACGTACTGATGTTGGGAGATGACATTCTTCAGGCAATTACTCGGTCCACTCTTCCGAATTCAAAACATTTTGATAAACACCAAGTAAGTAGATGCTCTCTCGGATGAATTCCCGCTCCGAGAAAGCTCAGTAATGAGTCCCCGATAATACATCGTCCTCGTTTCTTCCAATTATCCCAGGGTTCGGCATTGTTATCGGCCCTCGACAGTAAAAAGATGTTAAAATACTCTCTACATGATTTATCTAAGAAATATTCAAAATTTATCCAATCTACCACTAAATATTTGCCGTAACGACTTCAAGACACCCAAATTCCGAAAATGACCTTAACATCAATTTATCCAGGAATCTTCCAAAATATTGATAATGTCATTAGGAACTTTTATATGTGATTCCAGGGCCTATAAATTACGAAAACACAATATCCCCGGGTTGTCCGAAATATAAAATACCTCCGAAGTTACTTTATCTCAAAATATTCAGAATACATTGGAATACGCTCCGTAAGATTATCGGGGTATCTAAATTACAAAAATATCCCCATGCAATATCAATAGTGATCTTCATAGTTCATTGCAAAAATATTCATCCCTTTTTAATTCGTCGCCGTGGTAGAATATCAAACCAACAACTTCACATTTTTTGTGATGTCTTTGCAATACTGTGAAATCAAATATAATTGAACTCTAATCAACTCAAATGTCTTTAGTCTGAAGACTCAACTTCGACTCCACTAATCAAATAGGAAAGAACCAACGTGTTTCAAACTTGTGATTTTTATGAGTGCATTGAACACAAAACCATGAACCATAATCCCGCTGTAAAAGTGTTTAAATTATTAATAGTTGTGATATAAGAAAAGAAAACCGATAGAAAACTAATATAATCTTCGTCCCAGCAAGTGTCGGCTAAATTCCCCCCTTGTTAAAAGAAAAGAAAACCGAGAGTCATGATATAATATTTCAAAAAACGACCTATAATTATGGCCAAGACCATAAATTTCCCCATAAAAAACCAAGAACTTTTATACTTCCAGTTTGTAATATTGATTTCCCTTGCGTTTCCATTAATGGAGTAAAGCTCCACTTTCTCGAACCCTTAATACTTGTATTTGCTCAACATTTTGTATATCATAGAATCTCACATAATATAACATGATCAAATTCGATCTTGATTGCTCTAATTATGGTAATAATCGACAATGACGATTATAGATAAGAAAATCTCTAACATTCATCAAATTATGACGAGAAAATCCGTGTCATCCAGACGAGAATTTCTTGAATATTCTGATCATAAATAAAAACGTCAACTCTGAAACTTGCGTGTCTCGGAGGAGACAAATATCTTTCCACACATCCAAAACAACATCATTTCATATGTCGCTTTGTTATCTTTTTTAAGATTTTCTTGATGATATAAGATTTTTTATTAGTTAAATAACTCGTTGTGAAGGCAGTGATAACAGACAACCAAATTAGGATGATAAATACACACGAGTTATCTAGTAAATTATTTTGAATATAATAGGGAGAATACCAGACTGAAGAGATTATCATATTATCATAAGAGTCACATCATCACAATCCATAAGATAATTAAATCCATCTTCTTTGGATTACATAATTTAAAGTCACAATAAATAAGATCTATCGATATACACTTTCCACAACGAAATATATTCAGAACATTGATTTATCTTTCTTGATCAATATGACTAAATCTCAAAGTGATCCAATAGTAAAATAATTAAATCCATATCAGAATTCTTAAATAACGGATTCTGAAAAATCAAAAGAAACATTGTCATATTTCCGCTGATAGTTCGAACTTTGAAATAATTACAGAAATAAGAAGGCGCCACAAGTATAAGTATGATATCATACTTATAATTTCTTAATTCATAGATATGTTCTTTACACATCCCATATATTGGAGGATATTATGCAATCGTCACCCATTAAAGTAATGAAACATTTACCATTCATTTGTTCATTTATATAATTAATAAAAACTATCAATAATATTTTTAAATTATTTTATTTAAATATATTGATATACATAAATATATCTAAGTCAATTGTATAATCTGTATTAGTCGTTACTGACACGATCATATGATATTATTTTCAATAAGTGTATTTTAGGGCTGATATTACTTCATTATGATAAACAACCCATGCCTATTTTATTTGAAGATTTAGAATTAGGCGGCAATGCCGTCAGAGAAATGTGTGGCATCCTTAAGCCAATGTGACAGACCGGGAAATATAAGCCGTCGATTGAATTATGAGGCCTTTAAGCATCATCCTTTAGCCAATCATGAGCCTCTGGTAGAGAACATCTCTGTTTTCTCGAAGCCATGGCGATGTGCAGTCCGCGGCTTCATGAGTTCATGATAAACGAGATTTGTTGTAGTAGTTATGACTGTACTAGAAGCTCATTTAGAAGAATCAAGGTGAAGGGTAAACAGGATAGGAGAATTTGCTCCGCGATCGCGATCGATGGTCAAGATTCGCTGGCTACGGTATCTGGGATTAGGTGGGGATGGAAGGAGCTCAAGGGCGCCCGCGAAGAGATGGAGGATGCATCTGTTGTTATTCAGTCTGATGGGCTTCAGGGGTTTACTTATGCTGCGGTCTTTGACGGCCATGCTGGACTGTCTTCTGTTAACTTCCTCAGGTTAGTTGAATCGATGGGTATTATGCTGTTCTCGGGCTCGTGTTCTTAAGGTATATGCCTTAACAATATGGGTAGTCTGAAATTCTTCCTTAACTAAGGGCTTGCACAGTAGTCTGAATCCCATCAATGTAAAGCTAAAGGGGGGCTGTGTGGCTGTGGGTGAGTGGATTTGCCCAGCCAATTCACAAATAAGAGGATTATTCTTCTTAAGAACTCCCCAAAACTGTTTTTTTCATGATGGTATCATGAATTGATATTGGACATGTTGATACTGATTTTGATAAAAACTGGTGTGATCATTTCAACTCATAAAACTATGGTAGATTCGTATTGAGGGCTATTTTGAAATTGAAAATAAATCACTGCATTATTAGTGATCACCGTATAGCTACGTTGACTGCAAAACCAAGTACACTCATTGTATTTGTTTCCAAATTCATCAAGTATTACAGAAACCCCTACTCGTGATGGTGTTTCCATTTTGTTGGATTTGTGTTCATAAAATCTAATTATAACGTGATTGGAATTTTTAAGACATGACAGTACCAGTATTTGGGCAATACCTAAGTGTTCTTAATTTAAAGAGAATATTGTGCTTAACTGACTTTCTTTTCTTCAGGCGTGAACTATACAGGGAATGTGTTTCATTCTTACAGGGTGGTCAATTGTTGGACGCTAAGGATTTTAGTGCAGTCAAAACTGCCATGGAAGAAGCTTTTCAAAATGCTGACAAAAGACTGTTGAAATTGTAACCATTTTCTCATCAATATTTTTTTTTGTTTTGAAACGTGCAGTGTTAAATGTGCATATAGGGTCAGTGTGATTCTATTGAAGGTTTAATTTTGTAAAGGCTTGAGTCAAATGGGGAAGAAGAAGAGTCTGGCTCTACAGCAACAGTCATTTTTGCTCGTAATGATGTGATATTTATTTCACATCTTGGTGACTCATCAGCGGTATTCCCTTGGCATTTCTTCTTTTATAGAGCCTTTTAAGTGGAGCTTTTTGCACTAAACGAACACAGGTCCTCTCAAGCTCTGGGAAATCTCTTGTTTTGACTGATTCTCATAGGCCCTATGGAAGAAACAAACTTTCTTTGCAAGAAATCATACGAATCAGGGAAGCTGGTGGATGGGTATGCTTATCTAAAACCTTCTCCATGTGCTTCCAAAGGATAATGGCTCAGTGTTCTAGTTTGAGAACTCATTTTCTGAATTTGTTTTTAATCAGATTACCAATGGAAGGATTTGTGGGGATATATCTGTATCACGTGCATTCGGCGATGCTCGATTTAAGACTAAGAAAGCTGAGTGAGTTCTTATTCCTCTCTCTGTTTTATTTACTACTTTCTTCATATATGACTTCCTCAATAAGCTCATTTCCATGAAAGTATGCTGAGGAAAGGGGTTGTGGAAGGCCGATGGTCCGAAAAGTTCGCATCCCGGTGAGTTTAATGTATACGTAAACCTGAGTGATCTTTGCTGTGTGCTGAAAATACAAGTCACTTTCTTATCAGCATACAATTTAAAGCAGACTTGGTCACAGCATTTCCTGATATTTATCAAGTAGCTCTAGGATCAGATTCCGAGTTTATAATATTAGCAACAGATGGCCTCTGGGATTACATAAATAGGTAAAATTACTTGAATATCACTATGGCAGTATCATTTTTATTGGCGTACCTTGAACATTATGAAGTTATTCGATTTTCGTTGTATCAGTTCAGTCGCTGTTAACTTTGTTAGAAATCAGCTTAGCAAACATGGAGATGTTCAGGTAATTGAACAGAAAATGGTTCATGGAGTTCATTTACTTTATCTTCCTGGTACATAACAAAGAAAAAAGCTTCATTTTTCGTTTTCTCAGATTGCTTCCGAAGCATTAGCCCAGATGGCTTTGGTACAGGAACTAACTTTATTAAATTCAAATTCCAAAGCTTAGAACAAACTTAACTATATTATTTTTGACTCCTTGTGCATGCTACAGGACCAAGGCTCTCAAGATAATGTTAGCGTTATTATCGCTGATCTCGGGTATTTCTCTTTCCTTCTACATAAAGTTTTCTTAAGAACAAACTCTAAGCCACTGATCAATAAAGAGTTATATATAATAAACAGTAGAAGCTGAACTGAGAGTCTTATTCAAGTGTTTATTTGTTTCTATGGAAAACAGACAAGCTCGATATCGCATTTGATGTTTTAACATTCATGTATGTGTTAAAGCAGGAGAACGGAGTGGCGAAATTTATCGGAAAACAAACAGAACCTGCCTTTCGAAGTAGGTCAAGCTGTGGCTACAGTTGGTTTAGTATTGCTTGGAATATGGATATCAACTTTTCCTTCAGCTTGAAAACAACAAGGTAATTGTTTGTACATTATCTTCATCTTTATACAAATCGCATGCGATGTATGTGTAGAACCAACATTTTGAGATACAAAATCATGAACAAAAATTTATTACCGAAACGCTGTGGTTTAATAGCTCCATTGACTATAACTAGTACTGGTTTAACTTTCAGAATTGGTGTTTCGTATATTGGTGTAAAATCGGGGTTGAAGAGCCCGAAATTCCTTTCATAGATTGGACCAGGCTTAAGATCTTCATTAAACATTGCAAAAATGTATATCTCAAATGTTGTATTAGGAAGAAGTGGTGTTCCAATGCCTGAATTCACATGCTTCATTACCTTTGAATTATATTCAGCTGCTTTATCAGCATCAAGTGATACTTGCCCTTCATCCCCTTTTGATGGCCATCCAGTTTCGGCTATCACGATATGGATATCAATGAATCCGAGTCGTTTCATTGCTGAATATACAGCATCTATTTGTCCATCAAGCATATTTTTGTATGTAAGATTTGTTGCTTCATCAAATAAACCGAGATTAGGCCGAAAGAGTGCATAATCTAAAGACACATTATCTATGCATTCTAAATATGGATATGGATTGATCATGAAAGGGGAATTTGTCTCTTTCAAGAACTTCAAAAGTGGTTCAATTACATGAACATCATACCCTTCTTTGAACTTTCCTTGTGATGGTGGATTTGAGATTGAAAGTATTCCTAAGGAATGAGTTGTTGAAACTTTGATCATTTGATCCAAAGACTCAGACACTAGAGCATTATGAAGAGATTGCATTGCAGGAACAAGGCTTGAGATCAATACCCGACTCCCGGTTGAGATCACTTCGTTTCCCATTAGTATACGAGTTATATTCGTCTCATTGATATAAGGGATGATGCTCGCTCTTAACCATAGAAGGGCTAAATCTAAGTTTATAAGTTGAGGGATCTGTTGATTCGGTACAGTGACTGTGATTTCAAATCCCAAGCCACCAAATGCTCGTAGCATTAAAGGGTTCGTATCGAATAATCTGATACGATCAACCATCGTGTATTTTGATAGAAAGCTTGCCACTTCTATTGCCGGAGGGAGATCGTTGGCCATGGTGCCGTAGTTCATTCCGATTTGGATACCTTGGGATTGAAGTAGAAATTGTGAGAATATGAAGAAATTGAGTGAAGCGGTCCATGAAGAAGATTTGTCCATTGAATTTTGAAACAAGGTGATGATGACATGAATTTTGAAGATGACAAACATGACAAGAGTATGAATGAAGAAAAGTGATTATTCTTTTCTTGTATGCTGAAACCAAGGATGATTGGAAAGATTCCCTATCACAATTGATTTGTTTGGTATAATACTAATAAATTAATATGAGATCTCATGGGATAAACTGTAATGAGTTGTATGAATTCATAATAATATGATTTTAAAAATTTTTTAGTAAAAGATAACGATATAATGAATGTGAATTTAGTAAAAATACATATTCACCCTTGTAATCAATAAATACAATTTACTAAAATTAATTGATTCATACTTGATAACATTCATTACATCAATTGAGTTTTACATCAATGTCAAATTATAAATAAAATCGACATTCCTTAAATTATGCATTCAAAACCAAAAGTCATATTCACACAACTTAAAAATAAAATATAAGATAGTTTTACTTGAAAAGTTGTAAAGATTCTACCATTATAAGAGAGATTCTTCACTATAAGATAAATGCAAAGTTTTTATATTGGTTTGGATTCGGCTGGTACCAATTTTTTATTTTTATTTACTTTAAAAAAAATTAAAAATAATAATATTTAATTATTTTTTAGGATTAGATATGAAAAACCTGAGATTCGGCTCTAAACCCAACACCGGGCGATATTGGTAAGAATATCGATGTTGCTCGGGTTTTGATGTATCAGTTGGTATAGCACTACCGTGTTATAAATGTGATAGAATGATAACTCTAAGTGATGTATAATACTAATAAATGTATTTTATTCTTTTATAAAATCACGATAGGATAATAATTATATTAACAACAGTGACGAAAAAGAAAAAAATAAGGGTGAAGTTGAACGCAATGTGATTATTCTTATGTTTGGAAAAATTACGTTTTTAGAAATTGTGGTGAACACACTTGACACAAACCGCCAACCCAAGCAAACCTAATAAATAGTGGAATTCATTACATTTTAGCTATGTTGTTGCATGTATGATTTTAGTATATGATATAATAAAATATAAATATTTTAATTTTTAAAAATATAGTAAAATATCAAATTAATTTTTATAATAAATTAAACATCTAATCTAAATTATGTTAGAAGTTTTTTATAAACTTAAAAAAATAACAAAAGTGGTGGATCAATGACTACTCTTGAGTTATCATTTCACCACTACTTATTATAAATCATTATCAAACCATTAATTATTATCATAGTTGATCTTGTCTAAAAATATCTTATGGTATATGTTTTACATCAGTCAATTTCTTTTATAATCTTGAGTTTAATTAATGTGGGGACACGAGCGATATACGAGGTTGGACTCACAATGTGTGAGCTTATATCTTTGGGAGAGCGAAGATCTACCTTGGTTTCTACTATAATAATCAAATAGTACAATTACAACCGAGAGATATCAAAAATCCGAATGAGAAAAGTACGAGAAACTATCAATTTCAGTCTGTCGCCCTCGACCAGCCAAAAACTCGCGACTAGGTCACAAATTCTTGCGAAATGCCAACTTCTCCCTAGTGAATGAAAAGTCGCGAGTGCCGAGGTACAAAAAGTCGCGACTGGCAGTAACTTTCGGGCATGCCTCCGCAAAATAAGATACAAAACTCCGTGACCAACGAAACAGTGCACAAACTCGCGACTTCAAGAGCAAAAATCGCGAGTGTGGGGTGAGAGGCAAGTTCTCGCGACCAGGTTGGTGAAAAGTCGCAAATAGACAAAGTCTCGCTAGTACCGGGGCAAGTTCGTGTGAAAAGCTTGCCTTGGAATGCGTAACAATAGTCTGAAACCCTTTTAAGTGCCCAAACGCTTGTATTTATAGAAAAAAATTCAACTCAATAAGTCAATTTTAAGCCCAAAAGCCGAGTTTCAATCAATTCAACCCAAATCACTTAGAAACTTCCAATTCTACCGGGATCAGTGTCATCATGTCTCGGAACTCTGAATTACATCCCTATCGATCGCTGATAATACGTGATACCCGAGAAAATACCGTAGACCATTCTTGATCTCTCAAACACCTAAAGGATACCTAAAAATATGATAGATTTTGCCGAAGTGCTCTCTGGGTGCCAAATTACGAAAATACCCTTGGTACCGCTCGGGACCGAAACTGTCCAAATTCCCTTAAAAAATTATCATGGTTCTCAACATGTTTCGATACCTCAACTTTCTTTAAGACAAAGTCTCTAGCCGTCAATAACATTGGACGGACTTCTTTATCATGTTTTTTAACCATCCGCTTCTTGCACACTCCCATCCGAATAACTGCCCTTTCTCTCGGATCGTCAATACAACGAAGATCCAACTTTCACATGTCTTTGTTTATTACCTCATCGTACACAATGACTCTCTAGGATAGAATAGTTAACTCTACCGGATAAATGGCCTCAGAGCCATACACTAATGAAAACGGACTGAAACGAGTGGTAGATCTCGATGATATTCGATATGCCTACATCACATTATGCAATTCATCTACCCATGATGCTTTGGATTGGTCTATCCTTGTTTTTAACTGCTACAAGATGATGCGATTAATAACCTCCGTAAGTCCGTTTGTCTCTGTATGGACTATGGATGTAAACCGATGTCGAATACCATAACACTCGCAGCACTCACTTACACGCTTCCCCGAGAATTGTGTTCAGAATTCTGGGAATTCCGAATCGACATACAACATACCTCCATAGGAAATGTATAACTTCATGTTCCCGTACTCGAGACACAGCTTCGACCTCTATCTACTTAGAGAAATGCTCTAAGGCTATAATACATAATTTCTTTTGACTAGGAGCGGTCGAAAAAGGGCCCATGATATTGATGCCCCAAGTATCAAAAGGACAGGATGTTGGTGAAAGCTTCATAGTCGCCCTCGGCACATGATGTATGTTTGAATGGAACTGGCAAGCAGAACAAGTTCGAACTAAATTCATGCAATCTTTTACTATTGTTGGCCAAAAATATCCAGCCCTCTTAATTTTCAATGCCAACGATCGACCCACTAAATGGTCACCACAATCCCCAGCGTGAACTTCTTCCATAACGGCTTTTGCCTAAACTTGGGACAAACATCGAAGATAAAGTTCACCAAAATTCTTCTTATACAACTTCTCATCCACGTATACAAAGTTGCTAGCTCTTTGCATTATCCTTCGAGCCTAGCCTTCATCGGCGGACAACTCTCTCCTGAATAAATAATCAACAATAACGTCCTTTCAAGAAGGTTCATCAGTTACTGCATCCAATAAAAACCAAGTACTATTCGAAAGTTCCAGGTTTGCAACTTCCTATGTCGGCCTCTCTATCGGACTGATAGAAATCTAATAATGGATCATAGTCGTAATCCTCGACTCATCTGAATGTTCTAAGATCATGGCTGACTTCTCAAGACCATATGCAAGAGTATTTTCCTCTCTCAGAATGTACGTAAATATGAATTTCTTAAGACTTTTCATAGCTTCTTTCAATTTTTCTAGGTATAACACCATGTGCTCATCCTTTGTAATAAAAGTCTCCGAAATTTGATTCACTACTGAATGTGAATTGGAGTGAGCATGTAAAAAAACAATTCCAATCTCGACTGCCAGATTGATACTGAATATCAATGCTTAATATTCCGCAACGTTATTAGTTGCAAAAAAATGGAGCTTCACAGCGTACTCATGTTATTCTCTCGACATTCTTTCTTTAAAATAAATACCAAGGTCGGATCGCCCGGCAGAATCTGACCCATCGACAAATACATCTCAATATGCTTCATTACCTAACTCCTCTGCTCGAGTCATTTCTACTATAAAATCCACTAGAACTTGGGACTTTAGCACTCATCACGAAACATATTCGATCTGATACTGCCCCAATTCAATATTCCACTTGGCCAACCTGCCTGAGACATCAACTTTCAATAATACACTTCTTATAATCTAATCTGTCAATACTGCAATATGATGATCTTGCAAGAGTCAAGATAAGACGAGATGATTTGCAATGATAGGTGAAATGACAAGAGCATCATCTTGAGGAGAGAAAATACCAAATAGATCTTGAGGACCAAAAGATATAGTTATTTTCTCCAAATCGAATAGATGGACCAGGTTATCCTCCATGAAGCAGTCTTTTTGCTCTAACTCTCAATGGGAGTGCTTCCGAGCTCGGTTTGAATCTCCGAAAATCCGTCCTCCAGCGATGGTCATAATGTTCGGGCCAAGATGACCCCATGTCGGTCCTGCCTCTTGAATGTTCAAAATAGGCTGACAGGGATTCGGGCTAGTGGGGGAGGAGGAGACGGTTATTACTGATTTTCTCGGGCCGGTGGATAACCTTCCCGCTGATAGCTTTGCTTATTTCTGAATTGAGGGTACCTACCGCTACCGCGGCCCCCTCTCTACTTGCTTCTCGGCGGTTTTTCCGACCGCCATTAAAAAATCCTCTCTGACCACCTCTCGGATTGTGGCCACGCTGTCCTCCATATCTACGACACCTTGTATATGGGCACGATAAATCAATCTTGGGAAGCTTTTCCGTCTTCCCTGGTTGGATATTCAAATTTATTTTTTCCGAGGTGACCTCGGTCATTCCTTCAACGGTATTTATCAGCTCGTCTAGCTGACCCAGTTCTAATAGTATTTCAACTTCAGACATCAAGTCTGGACAATCATTAGTTGCATGCCCAAAACTTCGATGAAAACGGCAAAAGAGAATGCTCGACCTCATGGGACTCATGAGCTTCCAGTGTCGGTGCTTGTAATGGGTTAGGGTATTTCAAAGACCCTCCATTCCTCTCCTTGATAATAGAGAAAATTTGCTCATAATTGTATGTCTGGAAGATCTTTATCTTGGGTCTTGGCAACACCACACCCTTATCCTTTGTGCGGTTCCCAGCAATATTATGTGACCCGTACGCACGAACTTCTATAACTCCATGATTTCGAAATCCTTCATCTTCACGAATATACTGTGTACACCTCAGTGCAAGTTCCTCCATATTTGCTGGTGGGTCTCTGTTCAAAGAATCACATAAAGGATGACCAGCCAAGATTAATTGCAATACTCCAACTATCTTACTGACAGTAATCCGGGGAATCTTCATGCACTCCGCCTCAAAACGGGTAACAAAACTCAACAATTTCTAGGAGAAATCATACCGTAACGTAGTCAAAGATGTAATAGACTTCACTGGTGCATTAAAAGGCGCAAACGGCGAATAGAATTGATCTTTGAAGTCCTGATACGAGACGAAAGAAAACCTCGGCAACCGATTGAACCATCGGAGAGCCGACTCCTTTAAAGAAGCAGCAAAAATGAAATACATGGCGGCATCACTGAAATTCGTCAAACTGACATGAATCTCCATGTTCGAAGTGTGAGCATGGGGTCAGTCGATCCCTGGTATTGTGGAAGATCCTTCGGCATTTCAATAAATTCCGATCGAGTAGCATTAATAATCGCCATGGAAAAAAGGGGATAAAGCATTTGAGGCGTTCCATGGACTTTGGAGAACTTCTATTGATGATAAAGTCTTTCCTCTTCTGTTATAGGACTCAATTGCTCTATCTTGGAGAGTATAATCCCCTTCATATGTAGAAGTGTAGTGAGTATCTCGAGTGTGTTCTCCATACACCCGTCTTTTTTCATAACAAAGGCCAAGATTGGCCTCCAACTGATTCATTCGAGCATCATTTTGCTAAATCTTATTACTCATCTCTTGGAACTTTGACTCTATCAAGTTCTCAATCCTTTACAATGTAAAATTCTACTCTCTCCCCAACATAACAGATGGTGCTCGGGGGTTCCGAGCATGACCTATGTCCTCAGTAGTAACTCCATAATCAACGGGTTCAACGACAACATTACTTCTTCGGGACCTCCTTCGGGCCTCCAACTCTTCCAATTGAGCGATTAAAATACTTCTCCACTCTTCTAAATCATCATCATCTTGATTTTGATCTGCAGATCTAGCGTGTACATGTGGTGAAAAATGGGCATTCTTCCGAATTGCCACTCGGCCAGTTCTTCCGAACTCAAAACATCTTGACAAGCGCTGAGGAGGTGGAGAATAAACCATAGCTACCATTCCGGATGAATACCCGCTTCGGGAAGGCTGAGTAGTAATTTCTTGAGCTGGGGGCTCTTCCAGAAGTAACGATTGAGTCCCCGTAATATCGTGTCTTCATCATGTCTAACCACTTGAGGGTTCTGCTCCACCTCAATCTCTTCATTAACATTGTTCTCATCATAAGATTTCCGAGACACTATTATAGCAATAGAAATCCAAACTCAGCAGAAAAGCTCTCAATGGGAGTAAGTCTAGGGTCCACACGGACAGCGCCAAACTGATATTGTCTAAAAATATCTTATGGTATATGTTTTAGATCAGTCAATTTCTTTTATAATCTTGAGTTTAATTATTGTGGGGACATGAGCGATATACGAGGTTGGGCTCACAATGTGTAAGCTTACGTTCTCGGGAGAGCAGAACTCTACCTTGGTTTCCACTATAATAATCAAAGAGTACAATTACAAGCGAGTGACATCAAAAATATGAATGAGTAAAGTACAAGAAACGATCGATTTCAGTCTGTCGCCCTCGACCAGCCAAAAACTCGCTACTAGGTCACAAATTCTCGCGAAATACCAACTTGTCGCAAGTGAACGAAAAGTGGCGAGTGCCGAGGAACAAAAAGTCGCGACCGGCAATAACTCACGGACATGTCTCCACAAAATAAGATACAAAACTCCATGACCAACGAAACAGTGCATAAACTCGCGGATAGACACAAACTCGAGACTTTGAGAGAAAAAGTCGCTAGTGTGGGGTTAGAGGCAAGTTCTCGCTAGGTTGGTGAAAAGTCGCGAATGGACAAAGTCTCGAGAGTACCGGAGCAAGTTCGTGCGAAAATCTTGATTTGAAATACATTCCAAAAATCTGAACCCTTTTTCAGTGTTTAAGGGTTTGTATTTATAGAAAAATTCATCACAATAAGTTAATTTTAGGCTCAAAAGCCCAGTTTCAATCAATGCCAAATCACTTAGAAACATCCAATTCTGCCGAGATCAGTGTCATCATGTCTCGGAACCTTCGAATTACATCCTAGTCGATCCTTGATAATACGTAATGCCCGAGAAAATACCATAGACCATTCTTGATCTCTCAAACACCTAGAGGATACCTAAAAATATGATAGATTTCGTCGAAGTGCTCTCCGGGTGCCAAATTACGAAAATACTCTTGACACCGCTCGGGGCCGAAACTATCCAAACTCCCTTAAAACATTATCAGGGTCAAAATTACCAAAATACCCTCAAAGCCGCTTCATCTCATAATAAAATAAAAAACCGAAAAACACCAATTAATTGCTTCTGACGAGCCTCGGGATATCATAATGATATAAATACCCCGGGTAATATCAATAGTAAAATTAAAGTAGTGACAAATTTATATTTTTCTTAAACTAGTGTACGCACCCAAACAATCAATACATATCGGGTGTGAAATTCTCAATATTCACGAACCCGTAAAATAGAGCATTTGTTGAAATATAAAATTGTTGCACATTGGATTTAAGATAAAAATTGGAGTGATATATAAGAGAGAAAATATATGAATGTCAATATGGATTATTCGTTCCTGAATATCCACCCCCATTTAACGTGTTTTTGATAATTGAGTTTGCTTGATTTAAATTTTTAAAATTGAGGTGGGGTGATATGTAGTGAGATATAATGATCGTGAATTTTTAAATATGTTTAATAAAATTGCGGTATTATAATCGTGATTTATGTAAAAATACTAATATATCTTTATATATAAAAAAATAATAAATATAATTATATTATAATTAGTAAAAGTAAAATTAAATAAATTTTTTCTAAAATCACGATGAGACCATAACTAATTTTATTAGTTATGATAAAAATCATGATTTTTTTAACGATTATTACATTATAATTGATGAGACCATCGGAACCCGGTACCCCGAACAGGGTCCGAACCATCCCAAGCTATGGCGGCCCAAGCGAGTGGACCAAGCTTGGAGGTCAAATTAAAGGAAAGCCCATTTGTGTGGCTGCCCCGATCGGGCATATTAGGCGATCGGTCCCAAGGTGTGGGACCCAACCTTCCATGAAGCGTCAGACCGTTCGGTCCATTAGCTGCAGATTCCCCCTCGGGCCATTTCCGATCGTCCTGTATGATAGCGAGCCACGACAAATCAGTCAGAACTATGGTCCAGTCATGGGAGCAAGCCGCTAAAGGCCAAAGAGTAGCCGGCTGACAGCGCCGTAAGGCCTAAGCGCCATGCAGCCACTGTAGAGCCAGTTCCGGCGGCTGATCCGCCTGGCGTGAGCCGACCTATTGGCAAAGGACAAGCACAAAACGACGGCCTACTGCACATAGTACAGTGCAGGTATAAAAAGGACGCTGAGAGAACGAAAAGAAAAAAGCCTTTTGGAATCAGAGAGAAAGGACCGAAGAAGAAGTTTGGGATCCTCCTGGTTCTTCCTCCCCACATCCGTGGTTTCATAGCTCCTCTCGATTTATTTTCGAAGCGCTTTGTTGTGTATTGATCTGAAAACATGCATTGTATGATCCTGTTTTCGTTTATTGGAAGGGCTAAGGGCTTTTCTTTCCGCCCTTAGTCAAGTGGTTTTTTCCTCGCTTCCGAGGTTTTCCACTCTAAATCATTTTTGCCTTCTATGCCTCTAAACCGTTAACTCTTCTCCACACATAAACAAATCATAACCGAGTTCGTCTTGTAACGAACCGGTCGACTGTTGACACCCCTGGTTTTCTAACCACAACAATAATTAAGTTTGTGTTTTGAATACCATTAAAAATTACGATATTGATATCACACCGCACTTCACCACTGTTTTAATTTGAGTTCTAAATAAATTCATTAAATGGTTCAGAATTCTGAACTAATATTAAAACATTGCTAATAACATATCCAATATGAATGAATATATTAGAAATAAAAGGGGTGTTTTAATCACCAAGCCATGGTCCTTTAAATGTACGAGACTCCATGTTTACTCGCTCTCATCTTCACGACATAAACAACAACTAGACAGACAACCTACAGTCTGTCACCTCAATATCATCATAATCTACCTGTGTTGGTTTCTTGTGTTGCTCCGAATGGTTACCCCGTGTAAGAATTTGGTAAACCCGAGGAAACTTAGGTGCCCGTCTGCGGGTCGGATCCAATCTTTGAGCAGAGAATATGCTGTTACACCCAAATTCAGTTCCTGAAATTGGGATTTTGTCCATTTTTAAGACAGTTGCAAAATGAACAAAAAAGCCCTAGCTACTTCACTCACCTGTGCCAATTCCTCGATAGAGATTCTGCGGTTTCCTTCTCTTTCAAATATATGAAATGCAGTACTTGCAATCTCTTCCCATCTCTCAAGAGCCTCAACCTGGTGAGGACTTGTACTCGCAGCACAAAACTCTTCAAAATCCATTCTTTTATGTCTCAGAGGTTCCATCTCCAGTTTTCAACAACAACAACAAAATGATACTCCTCAGCATTCGACAAATATACTATTCACACTAGAGAAATGTTAAATATGATGGAATTGTCTCATATCAGAATTTAGATGTTGATTGATTTATAAGAAGAATGTGAACCATAATAAATGATTTCTTCAAGTCTTTTACGATGTAATCTTTTTCTCTTATACGTTATATCCGATCACGCTCCTCACGTGAAATTGACTCAACTCTAAAAATTCAACATGTATCAAAGCGTGTTTGGAAAATCCTATTTGACTTTGCTGGGTTAATCTGGCTTAATTAAATTGATCGGTTGGTAATTCACTGATTTGAATTGGCAAGTCCAACTTGTTAAATGATTGGATTTGATGGGTGTTGAACTAGTGAAATTTGTCCCACATCGGAAATTGAAAGTGTTGTGGATTGGTTTATAAGAGAGAATGTAGACCATTGTAAATGACTTGTTTAAGTCTTTTACAGTATGATCTCGTTCTTATTATACGTTATATCCATATACACTCCCCACGTAAATTGACTGACTCTAAAAATTTAACAAAAATAAGGCTTTAGTTATTACCATATTCAGAATATCAGTAACTCTTGATTCCTTCATTGCATCTGTGGAACTTCTCATCAGTCCCTATAAATAACCAGATTTGAGAGTTTATGAAGAAGGAAATGGGAAAAAAACAGCATTACAAACCATTTGGAAGTTTTCGAGGGAGATACGACCATCTACCGGTTCTAAAAGCTCGAACTGAGACCGGAGGTAAACTAGCTCATCTTCGGTTAACGCTTTTGAAAGTGCCTGCAAAAGATACATATTCCAAGTGATAACTACGGGAATTATAGAGTTTAGTTGAAATTACGACGGGAAAGCGTGTACAAACGGGATTAAGAGGAGGAAGCCACATATTTGAAAGACTTGATCAAACCATTATAAGATGATATTGTTGAAATATTGTCCCACGTTGGTTGTGGAAATATAAATATTCTAATTTATAAGGGAAGTGATGTCATAAATAATCGACTTGACCCACATCTTTTCAATGTGATTCACTTCTCTTATGAATTGGGCTATACGAACTCTCTCCCGACCTATTGAATCTTGAATTTTTACATGGTTTCGGAGCTGTAGGGTGTGTTTTTGGTTGGTCCGTACCGGTTTAGACAAAAAAACTCTAGTAGAAAAGTGCATCGGACTTATGCGACCAAAATGATCTACCTATGATTCGAGCACCGACACTCTCCCATAAACCTAACCAATCTCACACTTCTCTAATCAACTTGAACAAATTCAACAATAACGCTATGTGGCATAACTACTACTACAACTTGAATGATAGTTCGAATGCTTTACTACAAAATACTTTGTATTTTGAAGATGAAACTTGATCCTTATAATCAACAAAATAGTAACACTTACTTTTAGTGCAGCACATCTGAGAGGTGAAGCTCGAATGTACGATTTGACAAGCCTATATATCATAATATCCAAAGGGATAATGCAATTCAAACCCCTTAACCATGGATGGGCTGAAGATAAAAACACAAGTCAATGTTATTAACATATGTGAACAATTCGATGCACTTAAGAGTTGCGATTCGAAGAACAAAACTTACTCAATGCTTGTGCTGCAGTCATTCTTTTTCTATGATCTCTATTCAGAAGCCTTTTGACAAAGTCCTTAGCTTCGGTTGATACTGAAGGCCATGGTGCATCATAAAAGTTAGGATCAGCTCTTAGTACGGAACGAAAAATGCCCGATTCTGTTCGAGCCCAAAAAGGTCTGCTTCCGCATAACAAGATATATGTTATCACACCAATGCTCCAAATATCGGCTTCAGTGCTGTATGATCGGTGAAGAACTTCGGGTGCTACATAATATGCACTACCAACAATATCATTCAAACGTTCGTCTGCAATTACGAATTTAATACCAATGTGTTAGATCATAAATGAATAAAATCTATTTCCATTGAGGATCATAATGAAAAGCATAGATGCACTAACCTGGCCGAATAAAATCAGAGAGACCAAAATCTATGACTTTCATTAGAGCATCTTCATCTTTTGTAGCAAACAAAAAATTCTGCAACAAAATGGCGAAAACCGATCTAATATCCTCTATAATATCAACTCATAACATTTATATGATGTTGTTCTATACCTCCGGTTTCAGATCCCGATGTACGACACCTTGTAGATGACAAAAAGCAACTACACTTAACATCTGTACAACTAGAATCTTAGCATCCTCTTCTGTGTACCTTCCACCTCTGCAGCAAAAATTAATGAAGAAATGTTGAGTGATTATTGCACAACCAAGAATGGAAATTCATTGTGATTACCTTGCCAGAATCCTATCTAGCAGTTCGCCTCCTTCGCATAATCTATCGAAACAAACTAAATTAAATGTTTGCGTAAATACTATTACAAAGCCAATGTAAAAATACAAGGCACTGATCTAAAAACTATGCGGTTTGGAGCAAAATACTTACTCCATGACTACATAGACATTATTTGAATCTTCAAAAGCATCATAAAACTTTATCAAGTGTTTATGTCCAGACAGGGCTTTCAATATTTTCACCTCCCTTCTAACATCCTCAATAGCTATTGCTGTTGTCATCTGCAAAAGAAAACACATTTTGTTTCAAGAAAAAAATTCTTGACTTGAGAAACAACAAGATCATTCATCCTTCAAACACATAATATTGCAGTTCCAACCTTCAATTGAACAACCGGAATTGTTACGATTCTTTAACGACATACATTTCAAAAGGCAGGCTATACAACAATGGAGTGTAATTGTATGCACCAAATGTTCATCAAAATGCAACAAGAAAAAGGAGAAAACTTGCCTTAGCCTTGGAAATTATCTTCACTGCCACTTGCTGATTCTTGAACTCCCCTTTTTTAACTTTTGCCCAACAAGTATGACCAAAATGCCCACGTCCCACTTCTTTCCCAAGCTCATACTTTGCCCCTAAATTCTTTGAATATCCAAAGCTCTTATCAAGCTGTTGACTGCCCTCTGCACAGCCGCTGCCTGTAGCCTCCTCAGGTATCGGAATCTCTGGGTGCGCCCCTTGTTGCCGTCTCAAAAGCGCCGACATTATGGGCTTCGCCGGAGATGGCGGAGGCAAGGGCCATCTAAATTTCCTTGCCGGAGTACCAGAAGGCGATGGAGAAGGCGCGATACCAGTGGGGTACGGGCTCTGAAAAGGACTTCCAGTGAAGTAATGAGCTGGAGTTCGAACTCCTCCATTGACTGAAGTCGAAGGGGTGTGAGATCCCGATGCGGAGGCCTGACGTCGGTGTGTGTCGGTAGCCGCGGAAGAGTTGAATTCATCCTTGTCTTCAGAAACTGCAACTGTCTTGCTACAACAATGCCCCATTCCTTAACTACTGTAAATCGAAATCCTGTTCTGGAAACTCGACAACTCAACCAAAGAATCAGATCCAACTCACCAGCGAAATACGAACGAAGTCGTACACAGTTGACGCTCGGCTCAAATTCTTTTTAAAATCAAAACGCCTCCTATTTCGCCGGAATCTCCACTTCCCATCAACCAGAAATCAAGATTCCGGCGGTCAACGAAAAACCAAAACACCGACACCAGTCTGCTCACACTGCACGAGATTCCTCTTCAGCACAAATCACAACTTAGAATCTGTCAACTCACAAGACGCAACGCAAATCATACAATAAGAACACGACCCGCGGCGTATTCTGCAATTTTATTTGAATATAAGAGACTTTCACTACAGGGAAAAAGGGGGAAAACACAAACACACATACCAACAAAGACTTGGTTTCTTTTATGAGTTTTTTCTTTCTTCCTCTCCCTCCTCAAAACACGGAAATCAGGGTAATTTATCTGTGAATTTTCATTGTCATCTTCTGGAGCTGGTAGCCTAAAACGCATATCGAAGAGTCAGCTTCTTCCCCTCTGTTGACAATCTAGATTTTGAACATTATAATTCAACGCTTTTTTTAGTTATTATTTGAAATTTTGAACACATCCAAGTAATTAAATATTTTAAATCGGCAGTTCAACTTCAATTTTGGATGGATTTTGATAGAAATCCTCTAATCGAGTACTAAAGGAACAAGGAGGGCTCAGTCCAAGAAATAATTCGGTTGCTAAATTGTCAGAGCAATGCTCGTTGTATCATTCCTTCATACATATAATTGTCGATCCTACAATCGTTTCTATGTTTCTGCATCATTTTCTTTTCTATTTATTCAATATTAATTTAATATTTAAATTAATTAATTTTTCTTTAAACATTATATTTTTGTTCCTATATTTATATTTTAATTATTTTATTTTTATAATTTATTATCGAACAAATATTAATATATAAGATAAAATTTTATCTGCAAATATTGAAATATTACAATTAGTAAGAAAATTAAAAACTAACATATTTAATAAATAAATAAGTCAAAACAATTATTAATAATAATAAATAAATAAGATGAATATATAATATTATATATATAATAATAATAAAATTAATTTTTTTACAAAAAGATGAGAGAGAGAAAATACAAACACGCACTCTCCTCGGATTACGGTGGTAAAATAAAAATATCATTCCAACTTAGTACATCCTTATCCGGACTATTTGGACAGAACACTTGTGCACCCAATCACGGGATCCAATGATGGAGATATCCTAAAGTGTGGAGTGGTCTTAACATGTGAAATGATGTGTGAGTGTTAAAGAAATGTGTGGTATTCATGGTAGACGTGCTTCTTAAGTAAAATTTCTCATTTAGGTAGATCTAACAACCGAAGAAGTAGAGGTGGCCGTTGACCAGGCTCAACGGGTAACATGTTCAATCCAATAAACCTAACGACCCATACGGATTGAGACAACAGATTGATGTTAAATTTCAACCCATTAATGGGTTGATCCGTCGGGTTTTAGCATTGGCCCAACCCGGCCCACGGGTTGGCTCAAATGGGTTAAGTTATGGAGTGTTACGAATTCAATCGGTTTGCAAACCTCTCGAATTGATTTAATCCAGTCAATGTTCGAACTTGAGATCAATTTTTGTAAATCGAGCTGAGTTATTTCCAATTCAAATTCCTAATAAATAAAAGTAAAGAACATCGAACTTCGGAAATTTTAAATAACATATCCGAGCCGTTTTGAGAGAATACTATTATAATAAATATATAGTATTTTAAATTAACTAAACATTAAATAAAAACTCAAGTCAAATTAGAATCACAATCGAAACGAATCTCGAATTATAATTTTTTTGATTTTAAACCCGAACCGAACATTTTATATTTCGAGTCAAATTCGAACCATAAAATAACACTTAAATTCAGTTTGTTTACATATCTACATAAGTTAACTCATGAGTTTTATAATTTTTAAATCAAAATGATAATATTTATTTTATTTAGCATCGAATCAAACCCACGGGACAAACCAATAGACTAAATTTTTTTCGACCCATTACAACCCGTGGCCCACGACGGGCTGACCCGCTACGGGTCATGAGTTCATTTCATCAGCCCAACCCGTTATATATTTTCAAATAAGTCAACCTACGAATCGACCCATAGTGACGCATTGGGCTGACCCATAACCACCCCGTACGAAGAATGGAAAATATGAAAGGAAAGAGGACGAAATGCTTTTGGCAACACCCTATAACTGAGCTCCTCCAATGGAGGTAGAGACACACAGATTGACTCGGATTCTCATCATCTAAGCCTTGACCATCATGTTTCTTGGTTCGTCTCTCGATTTTTGCATTCATGTTGCACATGTTATATGTTCTTTGTGATTGTTTGTATTGTTCATATTATATTAACCATGGAAGTTTTCTTCCCATCATCTTAGTGAATGATCTAGTCATTTTGAATTCATAAAATGCATTTTATAAGAGTTGATTACTCAAATAACATTTAACAAAAATCATATTTATCAATTTATTATATTTATATTTTTTACATATGTTTCTTCCACCTACAACGATTGTTCATCATGCCCCGTACTACAATAATCCGAATGAATTATTCAACCACAATCATTCATCTCTTCAAACTATTATTGAAAGAGTATTTAGGGTTTGGAAAAAGCGATTTCATATTTCGAAAATTGTCATGTAGTATGAGTTGTTAATGTTTTTAGCATTTTAAGGGGGTAAAAGTGTGGAGGCTCGGAGCGTGGAACGCGTGGGCTGTAACCGTTTGGACTGACTCATGGGACCACTTGTCAAACGCCCTTTGATTTCGCCAAGTCCAGCTTCGGTCTCATTGGGGAACATCGAGTCAATTATCTCAAATATGCTAAGCTGTGGACTTTAGGCCAAGTGAGTTCGCCATTTATTACCTGGGTCGTCCCAATCATACTTGGTCTTACCCATTGTAGGGTACCTGGTCTTAGGATTCTCATCACATGCCTTAAGGCAATGTTTTAAAAACCGGTATCGGTCGGTATACCGGACAAGCTCATTGGATCGGTATACCTGATATGTTTCAGGTATACCGAATATGTACCGGATTCGTACTGGAATATTAAAATAAATAAAATTATAAAATATTCATATTTTATTTTTTTAATATAAAACCCGACCAAACCCGAAAAATCCGACCCGACCCAACCCAAAAAAACCAGTACCGACCAGTATTTTGGCAAAATATCGACCAAATCCGCTAAGTCTGAAATTTCCGATATACCGCGCCGATATACCGGAAATTTAAAACACTACCTTAAGGTGTTCTATAGATATTGATATTTCTTCTGATGCCATAAGATTGGATTTTTCATTTAGGGGGATTTGGTTTTCTAATTTTATCTTCGTTTTGCTGAAATCACCATTTTCGGATTCTTTATCCTCTGTGCCTTTACCCCCTTATTCTTCATAATCCCTCATTTTGTTATAGTTCATTGGTTTAGTAGTTTTTTTCTCGGTATTATTTTTCCCAATTTTTGGGGTGTTTCCACGTAAATTTTTTGTGTTTTTTATTTTTTTTTCGACATAAATTATCTCCATGACAACAATACATTTAAAATAGGATTTCTATTTGATAATTTAATTAGAATATGTTAATTAAAGAGGAACAACAACAATATATTTTTAGAAGTATTGCAAAATTGGTCCATTTAAAACAACACTAGATTAGTTCAATCATTCATTTTTGAATTATTTAATTACTATTATTTTTATTCTATAAAAACAAATTCGGATTTATTATTTCCTATGTGGTGTACTATTTCTTAATTTACATTAGATTCTTTCTCTTTTCATTTGGATTAATAGACATAAATCGAGAAATTGTCCTGTCAAAAAAACGTGAAGAAAATAATGAATTCACATTAATTATTCAATTATAAGTCGTGTTTTTATGCCTTTTAATAAAAAATCAAAGTAAACGTAACCACTTCTACATTTTCCAATAGATTTTCTTTTCTTTGTCAACTCATACTTATGAAATTCTCCAATTTAAGAAAAATAATGTTTTTAAATTCGAAATTGAAATTGAAATTGAAATTGAGATTGAAAATGGGAAGCGGTATTTGAAAATTGGAATTGGACTGAGCATCACGTCAATGAGAGGTTAAAATTTGGTTGGTTAACAACTTTAGAAATTCATATCCTATACACTCTTTTAAATACCGATTTTAATACATATTTAAGCAAAATACCCGTCTGTACAAGGTTTAGGTGGGTCACTCAGATTTCAATTGTCTAATTTATGAAAAAGATAGATTTCAATTTTATTGAATTTTTATTCTTATTTTTTGAAATTGTAACAATATAAATTAAGAATAAATTAAAAAAGTATGTGTTTTCTCTATGTTAATAATTTAATTTTTATTTTATTATTTCATTACATATCCAATATACATACAAATATGATAAGCCGATACACTAGTTCGTCTGGTATATCAATCGATATTGTTTTATAAAACATTGGTCTTATATCAAAATAATCTTTCAAATTATTTCACAAATTAATTTCACGTTCTTTAATTTTGTAAAAATGAAATCAAAAGTTTCGATTTTGTTATATATCAATTTTAATCTAAAAGTTTAAAATGGCATATATCCAAGCATCTATATATAATCATAACTAGCTACTATTTATGTAATTGAGTTTTACCATTGTACACCCGTTTTCAAAATACCATATAGAAATTGACGATTTAAAAGTTGTGTTGCACGATTCGCTAGGATTCGTGCAACCAGCGCACCGGGTGCGGGGTGTGCAGAGTGCGTATCGGGTGCTTTTTAATATTAAAAAAATACAAACAAAAAAAATATTTTAATTACTCTATATGAAATTTTTAAAATCCATTATGTTTAGGGATAACAATGGGGCGAATATGACACGGTTATATAAGTAACCGTTATCTGCCCTACCCTCACCTCGTTCTTTTGTTATCCGCTCACTCTCCGCCTTGCATCCGCTATGGATTAACTAGTGGGTTAGTGATTAACCGATATTTTACAATTTTGATTTAAAAAAAAAAAATAGTAAAATATTTATATTTAAATATATCAAATGAATCTTAAAACAAAAATATAAAATTAAAACAACTCTTTCAATTACCATAAATTTTAAACTTTGATGTTTCATCATCGAGACTAATAGTATCATTTCTCCCCTCCTCTATGGTCGGACAACACTCGAGTGTTTTACAAGTATCGAATAGAAAATTATCATGTTAACATATATAACATGATATTGTAGTCAAGAACATTGGTATAACTATCCGTACGAAAAATACGATACATAACAAATTAACAATATAAGTGTTATACGAAATTCAATATAATTATAGTTTAAAAAAAACTTTCAAAACTCATACAGATTGTTTACCCTAAAACCCATGAACTTGCATTGTTTATCTATCATCCGATTATATTGCTTGCCCAAAAAACAAAACCGAAAACATTATGGTAAGATGAATTTGAATTAATTTTGATGTATACACCGAAAAAATCGAAAAAAAATAATAGGACAAAGATAACCTAAAAATAATATCTACATAACAAGAATTCGAACCTTGAAGAAGATGGACGAAATAATGGACAATAATCGTATTGAAATAAATTAGAGGTAGATGAAAAAAATCAAAATCAACCTAGAGAAATTGAATAAAGAAATGGTGAGTTGAATTGATAATCCTTAATTCTTAAAAATTTTAAAAATATTAAATATATTTAATAAATATAAGTTGGCGGATACGGTTATTTAAATGGATAACCGAACGGGTGGCGGGACGGTTATGTATCAATTCACTACCCGCATAGTTTAAGGCGGATATATAGTTTTCTTCCACGCCCTTTAAACTGTATGGGTATCTGCATCGTTTATGTTTGAAATATAAATTATTTGAAATATTATTTTATTATAGAATAAAATATAAAAAATTAATATATTTATATTTTTTTAATCAACGAATTCATGCATTCTAATCGGATTTATAAAAATTAACAAATCTCGCACCTCGCACCCTTGATAATGCAAAATAGTTTAAAAGAAATGAAGATACTTTAATTTATTTTTACTCCATACTCTAAATTTGCATAAATTCTTTCTACATTAATTGACATGAATATATTCTGATTATATACATGTGCAAATTTATGGGCACATGGAAATTCATGAAGATGAACAACTAACTACCCTACCATTAAACCACACCTTTTAATATGCAAGAGACGACCAAATGTCCACATCAAAATGTTCAAAACACATACTCATAAGCATAAGCAATATCATATAGTGGAATGGAAACTGATTAGTATCAATTTTGAAAAGTTGAATCAAATATTCGATCTTTTTGTGAGAAAGAAAGAAGTAGTTGTTACATCTTCTCATTTATGTAACAATAACACGATTTAGACATCATTATTACCTATTCCAATTACACCAACCAACTGGGAATTATAGAAGTAGGCTTTGGCTTGTTTGAGTACCTACCTTATTTTATTATTAGGTTGCACTAAAAAGGGTGTCAGATTAATGATTTTTTTACGAATCAAGAAAGTGTGCATTAGAGATTCTTTGATTTTTTTAAATATAAATATACTTGATTTTTTTATATTTTATTCGACAATCGAATAATATTTCAAATCATCTTCTGCAATCTTCTTCTGCACCCAGATCGTCACCTAGCGTTAATGATCATCGATCGTTGGTTTGCTTCGACTCGCATCCCCAATGGTCAAACAGGGGAATCCGACTTGACCTTGCAATCCCGACCCCCGATCCATGCATTTTATGTATTAAAAAAATACCTTGTGTTAAGATTGGATAAATATCCTACATCGGAAATGAGATGTGATTTGGATAGTTTATAAGAAGTATTGAAGATTATAGTAATGATTTGTTTAAATCTTATACGTTATATCTACGCACATTCCCGACGTAAATTGACATGATTCTTGAAATTTAATACCTTGTTCTTCATAGGTGTTAATATTGAGAACAATATTCAAGCTATCTTTGCTAATATGAAGTGCAAGAATATTTGCACAACATCATTTGTGAAATTTTATCTTTGAAGTAAATAATATATTCGAGCGATTTCTCGTAGTCGGGCCATTCAATAAACATGTTTTCTAAGATACATTCATATGTTTATCATAGAAAACTCATTTTCACTAGTAATGTGAACAAGAACAATTAGGGGTGTGCCTGGATCGGGTAACCAATCCGATCATCAATTTTTCGACCCGATCTGATGGATGTGGATTGGAAAAATGATGACCTGAAACCGATCCGCAATAGTGGATCTTCTATATACTAGCAATAAGTCTAATCCTTTTCAAGTACTTGTAACACTTAAAACATTTAAAATTGCATCAATAGTCCATCAACTTATGAGCTGTGTAAATTTTATGTCTTTCAACTTACGAAATTGCAAAAATATCATATAAAGTTATCATATTTTTTACCCCAACACTATAGCACATGGTTTTATGTTAAGTTTACAAACATTTTTTCTTTAACATGATTGACCTTCAAAGTTAACAAATTATACAAATACGACACTTATAGTTTGAAAAATTTACAAGATTAACATTTGATGTTCGAGAATTATGCATAAAATATAACATATTAATGGAATCATTATAGGGTCAATGATAGACGATATTGATAATTTGATATGTCTTACATGCATTTAATTGAAGTTTGAGAACTACAAGTGTATAGTTTCTGAATGGATTTAACTATGACGATCAGTATCCGAATGGATTTTAGCATAACCATGGACAAGAAAGTTTCATCATAATCAACACTTTATCTTTAAAGATACCCTTTTACCAAGAGATGAGCCTTATATATAGACACCCTACCTTCAATATTTTTTTTCTTAAAGCCTCACTTGCACCCTATGAGTTTAATTCCATAATCCAATGTCCAAACATTTTTCTCATACATAGAATCCATTTATACTTCCATGAATTTCCCATTTTTCAGTCTAAACTAGAAATTGCCTTTTCATATGATGAAGGATCATCATTTAGTATGAATTAATTGTTTCTATCTTCATATACGACAAAATTGTATTTTTGGTTAGGTTTGGGTATTTTGCTCGATTTTTGAACTCCTTATGTGTTGAATTAAATACAACTTCATCAATATGATGTTCTACTTCTATTTCATTATCTAGGGTGGATTGAATATCTCTTCTATGGTTTATTTCATGGGTTACAATAGTATCTCTCGGGATTGAGACTTGATTTCCAATTTCGGACCCGTAAATATAGCATAACCGTCTCTCATATTTATCTTTCATAAGATAAAATACACATATCTCGAGTAATCATGGATGAATGTAATAAAGTATTGAAACCACACTAACTTGAACACTCAATGACTGCATATATCACTAAGTATTATTCAAGAATTGCTTGATCCTTCACCTTTTCTTTTAAAAGGTAAGTTAATCATTTTACTAAATAAACATCATTCAAATGTATTAAATGATTCTTATATTTTCAAATAGGAAAAGAATGACAAATAATAAAGGAGATGGGATGTAATGATTGTATTCCTAAAACAATACAGAATTTGTGATATGATCATTTTCGGGTTGGAATTAGGGGTGTGTATGAAAATCCGGTGATCCGAAAAACCAAGATAACCGAACCATAACTAAACCGTTTTTTAGGTTATTCGAACTGCAAATACTTAATCGGATCGTATCGGATGCGGTTTAGAATAGGATACAGTTTTTCAAAATTAATATATGATCCGATCCGATTTTTTTACTATATTTATTGTATTATATTATATTATTTTTTTGTAATTTTGTAAAGTTTAAACCTTATACATGGGAATACATTTTTCCTTATTAAAAATTTCTTTGTTCATCACTTTATTTGTTCATCAACATATAGTTGAAATATTTTTCTAATGGAAGCTTCCCGTTCGGAAAGAAATGAAGAATGGGTATGAGTGTTATTACTTTCGAGTTAATTTCAATTGAAATTTAATAGATTTGTTATTTCTTTCTGGATAATTCTTAAAATTTCTTATCTTCTTAATTGTTTAATTTGAATATATATTCTTACAACTTATTTATGCCTATAGATTAAATCAAGTATGTAAGATAATACAGAGGGTATATTTCCAAGTCAAGCTGAAGGAATTTATCAAGATAAAAGATCTGTGGGAAAAGATATCCCAAAAAAATCAGATGACGAACAAAAATCTTGGGTATGGTAATATTTTCAAATACTTAATGATTTACCTAAGGATGATAGAAAAACATCTTGTGTTTATTGTTCAAAGATCATCCATTGTTCATCTAGGGTTGGTACTTCTAGTTTAGATAATCATTTACATAGATGTAAAAAATATCGTTACAACAATTTGGAAAAAAAACAAAAGACTTTAGAGTTTAAGATGGTTGAGGGAAATACTTCTAAAGTAATGATGACACATGTGTTTGATCAGACTAGTTGTAGAAAATCATTGGTTAAAATGCTTATTATGGATGAGTTGCCTTTCAAACATGTAGAAAAGATGGGATTTAAGGAATTTTGTTATGAAATGAGACCACAATTCTAATTCCTTCACGTACTACTGATGTTAAAGATTGTTATAGTCTTTTTTGTATGAGAAAAAAAAGTTGAAATTATGTTTTGCAAAGTTGCATTCACGTATTTCTTTTACTACCGATACATGTACATCTATTCAGAACTTGAGTTATATGTGTTTAACTGCACATTTTATTGATGATGATTGAAATTTACATAAGAAGATCATTAATTTTTGTCCTATGAGTAGTTACACTTGTGAAGTAATTGGTATGTCAATTGAGAAATGTTTGTTAGATTTGAACATTAATAAAGTTCTTACTATTACAGTGAATAATGCTACTACTAATGATTGTAGTTTGTAGTATTTAAAAAAAAAGTTGAATAGTTAGAAAAATACAATTATGAATGGTGATTACATACATATGCGATGTGTTGCACATATTTTGAATTTAATTGTGAGAGAAGGTTTGAAAGAAATGAATGATAGTATTGTTAGAATTAAAGCTGCAATTAGATATGTAAGATCATTTCCTGCTAGAACCTCAAGATTCAAGTCTTGTGTGGAAAAAGAGAGAATAGAAAGTAAAAGTCATCTTTGTTTGGATGTAGACACTAGATGGAACTTTACCTATTTAATGTTATAGTCAGCTGTAAAATTTCAACCAACATTTGATCTATTTGAAACAATAGATAGAAATTATGTAGATGAGTTGACTCCTAAGGTGCAATCTATAAAACTTGAAAACAAGAAGAAAATGAAGTAATGATAGAAAAAAATTCTAGAATAAAAGGTTTGCTTACATAAATTGATTGAGATTATGAAAAAAATAAATTATTTTTCTTGAAAGTCTTTTATGATACTACTTTGAGGTTGTCTGGATCAATTTATGTCACTGGAAATCAGTACATGAAGGAGGTTTACGGTATTGGTTTTATTCCATCCAAGATGTGTGAAAATGATGATAGTGAGATAGCCCTCATGGCTTCTAAAATGAAAAAGAAGTATGATAAGTATTGAGGAAACATTGATCAACTCAATATTTTGGTTTTCATTGCTACCATTCTTGATTCAAGGTATAAATTAACATATGTGCATTTAGTGCTTGATAAAACATATGAGATTGACATTGCTATTAGATTGAAAGAAAAGATAGATTTAGTATTGCAATCTATATTTGAAACTTATAGTGCAACACTTGCATCATCATGCCATAAATTAGCTACAAATCAAGCTAAGAGAAAAACCACCATGGGTGTAGATGAAATTAGTGGAGCAAGTGATTATTTGAATATCTTATTTAATGATCATGAAAGTGATTTTGATTGCATTATAGAAAAAACTGAAATTGAGATATATTTGTTAGAGATGAAGTGTGATCGTAATGACAAAAACTTCAACATACTAAGTTGGTGGAAGACAAATACCTCTAGATATCCTATACTTGCTATGATCGCTCAAGATTTGATGGCTATACCAGTTTCTATGGTTGCCTCTAAATCTGCATTTAGTACATGAGGTAGTGTTCTTGATCCTTTTCGAAGTTCTTTGTCTCCAAAAATGGCAGAAGCTCTAATATGTGCCCAAGATTGGTTGCGAAAAAATCATGAGCCAATTTGTATTGATGAATGCTTAGATGAATTACAGGATTTGGAAACATGTATATATATATATATCAATTGTTATAATATTTATTTTTTTCGTTAATATTAATATTTTTATATTTTATTCTCATTTTGCAGAAATAACTTATATGAAAGAACACCAAGTAATCAACATCAGATATTGATTTTTGAAATTCATATATTTCTAGTAAGTTAGATAATTCTTAGAATATTTTATATTATCATTTAAAATGAAATTAATTTTACAATTGATTTTATTTTTATTGGTTCTGATTACGAATATCTAAATAAATTATGTTTATTTTTTGCAGATTCGTACATGTTGTGGTTCGAAAACCGGGGGTGTCAAAAGTCGACCGGTTCGTTGCAGACGAACTCGGTTATTATTTGTTTGATGTGTGGAGAACAATTATGAATCAAAGGTGAAAAGACGCAAGGGTTTTAGAGTGGAAAACCTCGAAACCGAGAAAAAAACCACTTGACTAAGGGCTAAAGGAAATGTCCTTAGTCGGTTCAATAAGCACAGTAATGATCATACAAGGCATGTTTGCTTCTTAGACAACCAAGAGAAGGAGAAGAAATCGAAAATAAATCGAGAGAAACTTCTCTATACGAAAGCTCCAGGGAGAAAACGGAAGAAGATCCATTTCTCACACTCTAAGTGTCCTTTTTATACTCCCAGTGTACTGTGTACAGTAAGGTGTCGTTTTGTGCCTGTCCTTTGATGCTATGTCGGCTAATGTCAGGCGGAGCAGCCGTCGGAAACGGCCTCACAGAGCTGCATGGCGCTAGACCTTTCGGCGCTACTAGCCGGCTACTCTCTGGCCGCTGGCGGCTCATACGCCTTTGCCGGACCACGCTTTTGAGAGGGCTGTCGAGGGTTGTCGTTGCATGGGTTGAGTGAGAATGGCCCGAAGCAACGCCTGTAATATGTGGACCGATCGGTCCGGCGCGTGCGAGATGCTGGGCCCTACACATCGGGACCGATCGCCATAGATGATCGATCGGGCCACAGGATCTGAATGAGCCATTGACTCACGTGGGCTGGCTCTGGCCTCCAAGTTCGGCTTACGTTATTTGGGCTTCTCTGGCCAAACTTGGCCCTGACCCTGTCTGGGGTACCGGGTTCCGAGGATCTCATCACTAGCCCCTCGGACTCTGTCACCACCGCGGTGGTGACCGGGGTTCAATCAACCGATTGAGATAGTTTGTGCATAAGTGCCCGATCGCAACGTCGGAAACCTGTACCCGAACTGGATGTAACGGCGTCCTTGGGGACCGATCCTGCACTTAGAAATTTCATGATGTGTATTTTCAAATTTGAAATCTGTAACAGTTAAGGGTAGGAGCGTAATTCCAGGCTCTGCAATAGCTAACGTCTTTCCATATTCCAAAGGAGGGGCAGACTGTCAAACTGCAGCCGCCTGCAGAGATGACGTGTCACCTTGTGATTGAGTAGTACGTGATATAAAAGTCAGGATTTTCGCTTTGTGCAACCATTATCACTCTTTGCGACAGACTGCTCAACTTTGGAATACTCCGGCGATTTCGCCTAACCGTTGCTCACCTTCAAATCTTCTTCAAACTTTAAGGTCATCATCCATGGCACCCAGTAGGTCTAGGTACCCTGATATCGCTACCATGGACCTTGAAGCATTTCGGGTCAAGTTTTCTATTCCAGCCCATTATCCCATCTGGAGGGGGAAAGACGTTCCGTGCTTCATTCCCGCTGAGATGCACGTTCCGTCTAGCGTTATACCCGTTAGCTATGCCTCCCTTAGATCAGGCCTGCGATTTCCCCTTCATCCTTTCGTCGCGGCCGTTCTTCAGAAGATCCACTGCCCGACTTTTGCTCTTTTTCCGGGCAGTTATGTATATATTACCGTTTTTATTTATTATTGTCATAAACAGAGGGTAGAACCAACCATTAGGCATTTTTTCAACCTGTTCCTGGTGGGATCCCGTAGGGGCAGAAGGTTGTTAGGAGGTCGCAAGCTATATTATATAGCTACCCGAACGAAAGAGTGTGCTATCGTGGACAAGGAAGATTCCCTACATGAATTGGAATCTTGCTATATCTGGATAGACATCCCGAGGGAGGACTTGCTGAAAGTTACATTCCTAACAACACACCCAGACATCGGGAAGTTGGACCGAAACCGATTCAACCCATCCCACCCTGATATTGCCAACACCTTGGCAATGCTTCCTCCTCCCAAACGGTGTCTGAAAAGAATTGACATCCTTCGGGATAAGAAGTAATTAGAGATCGGGGTAGCAGGAAGAAAGGGAGCCCCTGCCCCGAAGGGTATTTTCTCCAGTTCTGACTCCTCTGAGTCGGGTATGCCTTAGCTTACTTTAATACATATTTCTTGATCTTCATTATTTTCCTTTTGTAGATTCCACTGATACCATGTCTGGGAACAGACTTGTTGCAGTGGCTGCTGCCTCAAAAGCCAAGAAGGAGGCCCAGCTGCAATCATCAAAACCTAAGCCCAACGCAGCAGCTGGGCCTTCACGATCGTCGGGGAGCTCCAGCAGCCACAGGTCAGAGCTCCGATCAATGGACGAGGTGGATGAGGTTATCTCTAAGAAGATACGCTCATTAGGCCTTCCTGCCATGTACCGAATCGGGAATAATTCCCCTCTGGATCTTAACGTCGTGCGGTTATTGCTGCAGGGGTCAATGCGGGTAGAAGATGTTCGCCCTCGTCCAGTTTAGGAGATAGGGCGCAGAGACCTTCAGTCTCTGCATCAACGAGCAAACGGGGCCTAGAAGAAGAAGCCCCAAAGCAATTTAAGAGGCTTCGGTCAACTGTGAGCAGGCCCGCAGTCCCGATCCCGACGAAAGGGGTCACAATCGGGGAAAGGAATGCCCCGTCCTCGTCTAACCCCGATGCTATTCGTGGGGCTATCCAGGAGATGGTAGTCTCCGTTTTCAAGGCCCGGGGACCGAAAAGAGTCCCCTCCTCATGGAAGGATTTCGCCCTCGAAGAATACCGGCTCTTAGGGAAGAAAAACCTGCCCGGTATTGATGGCACGCTGCCTATCTTGGTGTCAGTATATATGGAGTCCCAAGTTGTGGTAAGTTATTTTCAGCTCATGCTGCCCCGATCGGGTATATACCCTTAATGCAATTTGGCTCTTGCAGGCACACAGAAGGGCCTTAGACCTCGCTTCCGCCGTCCAGCTCAGCCGAAGCATCTCCTCGGCATATGAAGAGCTGGAAAGTCAACTTGCCTTAGCTCAGCGGCAAGTTGAAATCAAACAAAAGGAGCTGGAAGCGGTTAGAGCCTATCGGGACCGTTTGAATGGAGAGCTGCTTGGAGCGGGTACTGAGCTGTCCATAGCTGCTTCTAAGGCGAGAGAGGCCCAAGCAGCAGCAAACTCCGCCACGGCCCGAGTTTTGGAGTTGGAGCGTCAGATACAGGAGATATCTTACGAAAGCAACAGACTTCTCTTGCAATCCTAGGACGTAAAGAATGCCTTGAAGGAAGAGCGGGAAGCGCTCAAAGAAGACTTGGTTAGGGTCCAAGAATCGACTGAGGGCTCGGTTCGGGAAGCCCTATTGGGGTTCGCCCGATCTTCCCTGATGTTTGCCTTAGCGGCAAACGTCTACGGATCGAATGTCTCCCAATACATGGACAATATGAAGGACCAAATAGTTAGCAAGTTTCTTCTGGATCCCGAAGATGAACGTTGGGAGACGCTTGACCCTTTGACCAAGGAAGAAAACTTCCGTGAGATCCCCGAACTGGACGAACAATCGTTGGAGAATGATCCCAACTATCCCCTCATTGACCTGATGGAGAGATCGGTCAATGAAATAGTTGAGGAAAGGGGGAAGAAGGTGGAGGATCTCGAGGCATGGATTGCAGAGAAGTCCGGCGCTGCAGATAAGGAAGAATGACAAATAGATTAGGATTCAAATTTCCCAGTCCTTTCTTTTCTGCATTTGTAAACTCTGTTTTGAATGAAATTTCGTCCTTTTGCACAACTTGCATTAGTTAACTCCAAGTATAAGGTCGGGGCTTAAGCCAAATATGGACCGAACGGCCATCAACAATTAACTTTGAATCCTGCTAAGTTTAGTAAGTTAGGGAATCCCAACTATACCAAGAGATCACACTTGAATCCGTCCAACAAAATATCATGACTTTTGGCGGCGTTGCCATGGTTCTCAATGAGTCACATGACAAATTTTTAGCCGAAGCCCCGGTTCTTAAGATAGTCCCATAGCGGGCTTTGGCTTGCCATTTTACAGGTTAACTCTGTCATGGTTTCTTGCTTATGGTCTAAGCGTAATGAAGCAAGGGTTATCTCTAGGTGATGAGTGCCGATTGATGGGAAAATTGAGTTCGTAGTGAGTTCTGAGAGTATGCGATTCATCTAAGTACTCAGCAAGTATGAAAACAACTGACTTGTCAGAGCGGTCACACTACTTGGGAGCCTTATGGATGATGGCTACAGTCACCAGTCCAAACCCATCCAGAAAATCCAACTCTAAGATCGGTCACTCACTTAGCTAGAAATACTTTGTATTGCATCCATTGTAACTTATTCATGCATAAGAAACGTTTTAAAGTTCAGAGTTACCAAATATGTCAAAAGCTTTATATAAAATGACGTCTTAAGTTCATAATATTCCAAGTTCGGGGGATCTCATTTCCATCCAGATTCTCAAGCTTGTAAGCCCTAGCGCCCAGGTTCTTCATGACCCGATATGGCCCTTCCCAATTTCTGTTCAGCTTCCCAACATTTCTCTGAACTCTCACATTCCTGAGAACGAGGTCGCCTTCTGAAAATTCATTGGGCACAACTCGTTTGTTATGAGCTCGCTCCATTGTTCTTTGATAAGCACACATGCGCGCATAGATGACGTTTATTTTCTCTTCAATCATCTCCAAGTCCAAGGATATTCGCTCATCATTCAAATGTTCGTCATACTGGGTTATCCGAGGTGATCTTATGGCTACCTCCACTGGACTAACCGCTTCGGACCCATATACCAAGGAAAATGGAGATTTCTGGGTCGTTGAACGGGGAGTGGTGCGGTAAGGCCATAATACCTCGTAGATGTGATCGGGCCACTTTCCCCCCAAATCCTCCAACTTAGTTTTTTATCCTTTCAGGATAAGTTTGTTGGAGACTTCCGTTAATCCGTTGGTCTGGGGATGAGCTACCGATGAGAAGTGTTGAGCGATACCCAATTTGACGCAAAGATCTCGAATGGCTTTTCCACGAAATTGAAGTCCATTATCAGATACAAAAGCTCGAGGTACTCCAAAGCGGCTTATGATGTTCCTCCATAGGAAGTGATTCACCACCTTTTCGGAAATAATAGCCACCGCTTCAACCTCGATCCACTTTGTATAATATTCAACCGCCAATATGCAAAAATTCCGCTGCTGGACCGATCGAGGAAACGGTCCCAAGATATCAATCCTCCATCTGTCAAATGGACAAGGAAGTGGGGTCATCGACAACGACGCCCCTGGCAATTGGGGAACTGGAGAATGGTGTTGACAAGCAGCGCAGCGTCTTGTGTACTTCTTAGCATCTTCAAGGAGCGTTGGCTAGAAATAACCGGCTCTAACGACATGATGATATAGCGATCGGGCCCCAGAATGTATCCCGCACATCCCCTCATGAACATAAATCATGACGGTCTCAGCCTCCAAAGGGGATAAGCATCGCAGGAGCGGTCCCTCAAAGCTTTTCTTGAATAGGTGCCCGTCATTAAGCACATATCGCGTCGCCCGGGTTTCAATTTTCCTGGCCTCTGATGCGTTTTCCGGTAGATGGTCGTTGGTCAGATACCTAACAAAAGGAGTCATCCACGTGTTGTCTTCTGGGGAGTCAACGGCGTTAATCTTTAGGTCTTGGAGTTCATGACATAAAGCTCCCACCTCCTCAAACGACTGTTCGGTCACAGAAATTTCGACCGAAAGTCGATCCTGAATATGGACCGATACCGTGCCTGGCCCAACGTCTGGTAAGCTTGCAGCCAATCTGGCTAACGCATCGGCCACTTTGTTTTGTTCTCTAGGTACGTGGTCAAGTGAGAACTCACGGAACTTCTTTGCCATCTCCAAGACCTTCGCATGATATAATTTCATGGTTGGCTCATGTGTATTGAATCGTCCTGCGAATTGCTCCACCACCAACTTGGAGTCTGAGAACATTCGCACTTTAGCAACTCCCATCTTTTGAGCTAAAGTCATCCCCGACAAAACGGCCTCGTATTCCACCACGTTATTCGTTCCAGAAAACAAGAACTTGACCGCAGAATGGATAACGTTGTCTTGAAGTGTAGTAAGGGTGATGCCCGCTCCCTTTCCCCCGAAGGTTGATCCATCAACATAAATGACCCACCGGTCGTCCTCTTGGTTCAGAAATATGAGCGATTGGGTCATTTCGACCACGAAATCCACTAGGATTTGAGCTTTGATCGCCCTTCGGGGAACGAATTCCAGATACATAGAGTTGATTTTGATATTCCACTTGGCCAACCTCTCATTAGAATCCGCCTGACTCAAAACAGCATTCAAATGCTGATCAGTATACACATAAACCTTGCAGCCTTCGAAATAGTGCTTAAGCTTTGATATAGCTTTCTGCAAGACCAACATGAATTTTTCCAAGGTTGTGTATATGGTTTCGGCTGGTACCAGGGAATGGCTAACGTGGTAAACAGGCCGATGAATATCATCCCCAATGGTCACCAGGGTTGCGCTGACTGCGGCTTCTAACACGGCCAAATACAACCCCAAGGGTTCGTGGCACGTCAGGCTCACCATGACAGGAGGAGTGCTCAAATAAGTCTTCAAGTCGGAAAATGCCCGATCGCACTCCTCGGTCCAGCCAAGATGACTTGCTTTTCTCAATGTCCTGAAAAAAGGTAGAGCCCGGTCAGTGGATCTAGAAATAAACCTGCTTAATGTCACCAATCGGCCAGTCAGCCTTTGGAATTCTCGCTTGTTTCTTGGAGGCTGCATATTAATAATAGTCTGGACTTTCTCCGGATTAACCTCGATGCCTTTCTCAGAAACGTAATATCCAAGGAATTTGCCACTTCGAATCCCGAAGCAACACTTGTTTGGATTTAGTTTGAGTTTATATTTACGTCATACTTCGAAACAGCGAGACAAGTAAGGAATATGATCTTCATCATTCATGGATTTGACAATCATATCATCAACATACACTTCCATAATATGGTCTATCAACTCCCTAAAGATCTTGTTGACCAGCCTTTGGTATGTTGCTCCGGAGTTCTTCAAGCCAAAAGGCATAACTTCGTAGCAGTAAACGCCGTCTTCTGTCATGAATGATGACTTCTTTTGATCTTCCTTAGCTAGGAAGATCTGATGGTACCCGGAGTAAGCATCCATGGTACTCATCATGGTGCTGCCCGCCACAGCATCCACCAATCGGTCAATATGCGGCAGTGGGAAAGGGTCCGACTCACAGCTCTTGTTGACGTCGGTAAAATCCACGCACATCCTCCATTTTCCATCTGCCTTGGAGACTACCACGGGGTTCGCGACCCATTCAATGTAGTGAATCTCACTGATGAAGCCTGACCGCAACAATATGTTCACCTCTACCCGGATGATCTCAATCTTCTCAGGAGAATAGCGTCTCCTCTTTTGTCTTATCGGCTTGGTTCCAGATTTGGTGTTGATCCGATGCTCACTTTCGGATAGGTCAATTCCCGGAACATCGTTCGGGGTCCAAGCGAAGATGTCTACATTGCTTCTCAGCAAGCGGACCAGCTCTTCTTCGAAGGTCGGGGCTAGATGTGCCCCGATGCGAGTAGTCTTGGTTGAGTCATCCTCAACCAAGTTGATAAGCTTGAGACCAACGGGTTCCATAGCTTGCCTCGGGTGCGGGGGCTCTTCGAGCAAATCCACCCGAGCTCTCTTGATGGGTGTCAAGGTTATCCGATCCACGCACACCCCTAGTTGGAATTCCACTCTAATCTAGTTTGTATACTTCATATACCATACATGATACCATTTATGTACAATATTATTATACGAAAATAATTATATATTTAAAAATGTTCATTGCCATTACAAACCAATTTTAATCATTCTATGGTACGATTAATTTACATATTTTAATTTTTTATTGAATTTCATATTAAAGGTTCCGAAATCCGAAGCGAAATGGGCCAATATCGTATATCTTAAGGATATGGGGGTACATGTTAGTTACTGAAAATTCCCTAGAAGACGTTAGAGAAAGGCAACAAAGTCATATATCTCCTAGCGGAACCTAAAGATTGCAAAATCGGTCGCGATTTGCGAATAGTCTGAAGTTCCTCCCTCGATTTTGATCCAAGGTGCGCGCCAATGTCATGGTTGAATTTAATTTGTACATAAATCGATTATTTAATTGAAAGGTTATGGACTTCTGTTCGTATGCGCTGTTGGTTGCCGACGGGCATCTGGGCGATTGGTTTAGCACGGGTTATTTCTGTTCTTGGTTTTTTCGCTGTTATTTTTGGTACAATTATGTTCATGATTGAAATGAATTATCTGCGCTCTTATAAGGATGCTTCTGACTGAATGTTTCATTAAATTTTCGTTTAATTTACTTTGTTTTCGACTTGCAAGCCTATTCAGCACTTGGATAGGTTTTCGAGTCGATATTCTCTACTTTGTTTTACCTCAGAGTCTTTCATACGCAAAATGAGATGTAAATTCTGAATCTTATGGTATAAAGCATAATCAGTCACGTCAGGCTTCTTTTTGAATATATTAGAATTTCTGTAATGTATTTTGGTTATATTTTAAATATCCTGTTTTATATATAGAAGTTATGTTAAGTGGACATCAGCATTGGATTTCTACTATGTTGCCATTTTTCTCCATCGCCTTTTCCCTCCCAGCCTAAAAAATCTTTATTGGGTGAAAACTTAAAGCTGAGAATGTTAACTCATGTAATGACATGAATACTTTGCTGATGATAGATGTCAAGCGCTTGGGAAAATTTAAGCTTTGCAATCATACATAGGAATGTAGAACGGGAGTTCAGTGTGGAGTCTTTGGTATATGTATTTGTTTGGAAGTATTGTTCGCTCTCTGAGGAGCTATTCATCTGGCATAGTTTTAAGAGGATGAGGAGATGATATTTTAATTCAAATAAATAATATCTTTGGAGTATTTTGGAGCAAATGATCTATGGAGCTTTTGGAGCACTGCTCACAGCAGGGATTGCTCTCTTGGTTTGCTTCAAATGTGTCTTTGATTTATTACAATATATTTTACTTCTCCATTCTTTCCGTTAATAGAGTATTTATAGGTTTGGCTGGATCTGTGGAATCTGGATTAAGTTTTCTCATTCATGAGCAATTCCTATATGCAGTATTTCCTGTTGACTTCTTCGTCAAAGTCTAAAAATGAGTGGTCGTTTCTCACGCAACATATATGTTGGAAACCTTCCTGCTGATATTAGAGAATCAGAGATTGAAGATTTATTTTACAAGGTTAGTATTTTCTCCCCTATCCAACTTATTTCTATTCCTTATTCCCTCGAGTTTTCCTTTCTGCATTTCATTTGATGTGTTCAAGCTGCAATTATGACAATATATGTAGTTTTCTATTCTTTAGTTCATTCGATACAAAGTTGTCAGTGGCATAAATGAATAATGCAATTTGTAGTGTCTTTGAACCTTTTTATAGAATAATTCCCCTCCAAATCTGTTGTAGTATGGGCGCATCTTGGATATTGAGTTGAAGATTCCTCCTCGTCCTCCTTGCTACTGTTTTGTGGAGGTATTTACTTTTTGGTGTTTTTTTAGCTGTTATGCGATGTGAAGAAATAAATTCTAATTATTTTAATTACTGATTTGGTCTCATTGAGTCATAGTTTGAGAATTCCCGTGATGCTGAAGATGCAATAAGAGGTAGAGATGGATATAAATTTGACGGTTGTCGATTGAGGGTAAGTATGTAAATTATTCTTCAACATCAACCTTGGAGTATTTTGCATATAATTGATCTTTAGGAAAAATCTCCAACTTGTGTAGGTTGAACTTGCCCATGGTGGTAGAGGATCTTCACCCTCTAGTGACCGTCGTGGTGGTGGTGGTGGCAGTGGTGGTTTTGAGAGTAGTAGCAGGTTTGGTGCTTCCCGCCATTCAGATTACAGAGGTTTGTGTTACTTTCATTCTGAAATTCTTGACAATGTGAGTTCTCACTTGCATTTCACAGCTTTTTTTATTTTTCTCCAGTCTATTGATTTTGTTCTTCTGTTTCCCATATATTTCCTTGCTGCAGTTATTGTTCGTGGGTTGCCATCTTCTGCTTCATGGCAAGATTTGAAGGTTGATGATGTTGAATTTATTGGTAGTTAGTTGTTCATTCATATGTATTTTCCACTCAATGTACTTATTTCTTTCGTTTTACCTAAAAACGGTGCAGGATCATATGCGAAAAGCTGGGGATGTTTGTTTTGCTGAAGTTTATCGTGATAGCGAAGGTATTTTTTAGATGATCAGTTTTAAGTTAGGTAGCTGAATGGCATTAATGTTCAATTTTGTCATTTCTTCTGCATTGTCTTTTGTTAAGTAATATATTGTTGTTGCTTATGAAGTTAGGTAATTTCATCTGCCTCCACTGTTGTGAGCGATGCCTTTTAATATAATGCAGGAACTTATGGCCTAGTCGATTACACTAATCACGAAGACATGGAATATGCAGTAAAATCTTACCTAGCTTATGATTGTCAAGCTTCTTAATTTTGTAAATGTTTCACAACTCTGTATGTTGATCATTCACAGGTTCGTAAACTTGATGATAGTGAATTCAAAAATCCATGGACCAGAACCTACATTCGTGTATGTTTTACATGCCAATATGCCTAGCCTCACTGAAGGGCCATGCTTATAGTTACCATTGGTCATTTTTATGGAAATTCATTCAATTTTTAGGTAAGGGAAAGCAAAGGTAGAAGCCAAAGTAGAAGCCGAAGCCCTAGAAGGAGAAAGTAACTCTATATTTGTTTGTGTTTTTTTAACCTTGGCACTATGATCCAGAACGTAATGATAACTTGCTTTTGGGCAGCAAATCACATGACCGATCCATTTCAAGATCACCTATGACATCTCCTGTCAAAGCTTCCAGGTAATATATGTTGTGTTGTGTATTTTCTACTAGAACCGCACCATTCCCGAGTAAACTGGGAAAGTTTATGGGGTTCGATCTTCAGGCCGAAGTCTTTGTCGATGTCGAGATCTCCAACCCCCCCTCGCAGGGTAATTCCTCACACCACTCACCAATTCTGCACTGAATAACATATTTAGTTCCTTACCCTTTTGGCAGGTGAATTCTGAAAGAGTTGTGTAGTAGAGGCACAAGACCTGAAGATTTCTGCATTATGGACTTAATAACAGACATTTATTTCATTTGGAGATTTTTGTAGTTTGTTTCATCATCTACATTTCTTGATTACCATTCTCAGTTACAAAAAGACTTTGAACTTGGTTTGAGTTCTGCTCAATGGGTTGTGGCTTAAACCCGTAATAACTATCCACTCGTATGGGTTAACTAGAGGTTCTAACCTGTCAACTGTTAACGAATTGGCCATCTTTCTAGTAAATATATCTATATCGACGCAATTGGAATATTGGATTCATACGTTTTGTTTGGTTCAAGTTTTTAAAATTGAGGGGTGAAGATGTCTTGTGAGATATGATGATTATGATTTTTTAAATATGTTTAGTAAATTTGTGGTATTATAATAGTAATTTATATAAAAATATTAATATCCTTATATAAAAAAGAAATATAATCATATTATAATTATTAGAATTAATGGTAAGTTAATTTTTTTCAAAAATCATGATTAGGTTATATCTGGTTTTAGCAATGTTTTCATACCGGTTGGTACGAGGAAAACCGAACGGCATCTGTATTTCCACCGGTACCGGGTTGACCCGGAAAAAAATAATAAAAAAATATTTTTTTAAATAATTTTTTTTTGTATCAGGTGATATACCGGCCGTACTGATCCGAACCGAAACGGTACCCCAGACTAATATGAAAACATTGAGTTTTAGTAGCTGTGAAAAATCACGATTTTTTAGCTAAATGTTTAGAGTCTAGGGTTGACTTTTAGTAGCTAAACCCTAATATTTCACAAATTTGCTTTATTTTGTGTGCGAGTTAAGAAAATGACAATTTGATAATTTCAACACATCTTACGGTACTTTCAATTGGAAAACCAAAATACTCATTATGATATCAAGATAAGCATAACTTCTAACAAAAAATAATGTTTTTAAAAAAAATTTTATAAATAATGCGGTACAATGATCATTATATTATAATGATATTATAGATAATAAATTTCTTAAATATCTTGAAATGAAAAAGCTATAAAATAAAAGAGTTTTTCAAATTTTGTTGTGTATATTTTTACACAAATCAAATCTATTTATAGATAAAATTTAAGGATAATGGTGGTTGAGAAATAGTCAAATATTTGATTAATTTAATCAATCATTCAATTACTATAATTAAATTTGTCTACCTTAATAATGAGATATAAAATTTAAATATATTTACTTAAATATATAAAATTAATAAAATATTTTTGTATCGTATTTTTCTTTGTATTTTCATGATTTTGTGGTATATGTTTCTTTAAATCGATCCATGTATATATCCATAACTAGATTAACCAAGAGTGTTCTTAATTAATATTGGTATCAATTGAAAAATAGGCTAATATATGGACCTCGTTACAAAATTGATTAATATAAGGGGGCCTTTTAAATTATAAACTTTTGTAGGGGGTAGAAGCAAAGAACAGACTACATTATATACTTCATGGAGTTGTAAATTGAAACCCTACCGAGAGCCCTTCAACTCTTAGCCGCCGCAAAGGAACCCTAAATCTTGTACATCGGAGATGTCGATTGGCGAGACTGCTTGCACCTACGCTGCGTTGATTCTTCATGATGATGGCATCTCAATCACGGTGAAATTGCATTTTTATTGATTTACATGTTGAACTTTTCTAATGCCTTTTGTGCTTATGTTTTGATCTTCTACTGTAGGCGGAGAAAATCGCTACTCTTGTGAAGGCTGCGAATTTGACAGTTGAGTCGTATTGGCCTAGCCTTTTTGCCAAGCTTTGCGAAAAGAAGAACATTGGGGATCTTATTTTGAATGTAGGAGCCGGTGGAGGCGGTGGTGCAGTTGCAGTTTCCGCACCTGTCGGAGGTGCTGCCTCTGGTGGTGCCGCCGCTCCTGCTGCCCCTGCAGTAGAGGAGAAGAAGGTACAAGTTTTAATCTGCTCCTGTTTCGTTCAGTTTTTTATTGAGTTTCTCTGTTGAGTTTCTTGATTTTGGTCACCTTTCAAAATTCAATGGAAACTTTATCTGTAGTATCGCTGTGAGCTCTTTGTTAGTTACTCAATCTGTTTTTTTGATTAAATTGCACGACCTTTACAAGTTTTCTTGTTCTGCATCAGAATGCAGATCACCCAAAAATCCTGTTCTCCCAAATACCATTAGCAATCCCATAGCAATTCCATAGATGTACTTATGAATTTAAGGAACACCATAGAAATTCATGAATTGATTGAACTTTAACATCTGCTTTTTTTCTTAGGAGGAACCAAAGGAGGAGAGTGATGATGACATGGGCTTTAGCTTGTTTGATTAGAAGTAGTATTTGTTAGTCAGGTACCTGGTTTTCTTGTTACTCGTTATTTGCAATGTTTCATAGATTATGAATCTTGATCCAATGATTCTCAGAAGTTTTCTTTCCTTTTTTACATTTTATTCATTATCATCAATTCTTTTAAATCTTTATAGTTTTAGCATCTGATTATCTGATGAAACCATACCGCTGTAGAGAAAGTGTCGTTTTAATGATTTGATGACATTAGGAGAAGTGCTAAAAATATTATGTTAATCCATTTAACTCGTTTTATGGTATTCATTGTTTTGTTCATCCATTTAACTCAATGCTTAAATCATTCCCACAAAATGTTGGTTATTCTGAAATTCTGGGCTATTTTGATTTAATAATAGAGAAAAAGAAGGATATTAATGTTTTATGGCCATTTTTGGGGCCTAGCTGCAAGGAAGTGTGACATGCAATTAATACTACAACGCTAATGTGACAATCAAAAGAAACATAGAATGGAAACAAAATTTAAAATCAAGCATCATAGTACAACATTTGTCCTTTTTAGGACTAGGTTGATTTCTATTATGTGCTTTTTGTTCATCATCCCCCTAATACTTTGATTAGCATTGAAGACTGACATACATAAAACAGCAACCAAAGAGCTTCAAAATATATATTATAAAGAATAAACAAAGAAAAGTGAAATGGAATACAAACATATATGTCAAAAAAATTGTCATGTAAATTTCATATTTTTATACTAGCATGGTAGGTGTGACACCCACATTAACCCTATGCTTTAGCATTACATTAGATTAGAAATTCATGAATGCGTCAATTAACTATCAGGAAAAGAGAATGACAAAACAACAAACTCATCAAATTTCCAAGAGTTTCACGTTTCATATGAATCCTCTTAGTTGACCTCTATCACCAAACTGTTACCACAAATTAAATTTTTTTTAACCTAAAGCCATGAATTAACCATGTTAGGTGTGTGCGTCCACATTCCCTCCAATTTTAACAAAACCTGCAAAGAAACAAAAAAAAGTAGAATATCACATAATACAATCATACACCATATCTCATTTGACATTTCAAACGACCTCCAATTTTCATATAAAGATTGCAAATGAAAGCTCATTTATAGAGCTAAACACAAAAAAATCAATTCAATCAAACTTCCCAATCGTTCCAGTTTATTCATTGATAACACCACAAAACTACTTTTCGTAGAAAGACATTCTGTTTAGTGCCATTTTGAAAACAATAGTATAACTTCATGGTCATTACATATATTCATGAAATTCATTTTGCATCATAAAATAGATAGAAAAACAAAAATAAACATATAAGACTTTCATATACAAAAAGTAATTACATAGAAGCATATAACTAGTTCTAACTATTTCATACTGCATCATGCCGTTTACTCTTTTTAATTATGATGATTCCCACCTTTATTTAGCTTCTCCTACTCTTTACACACCCATCTCTATTGTCATCAAACATACATAAGTTGGATAATTTCTTCCAAAATCAACAATTTTCAAATTTGTATTGTTGAAATTTTCTTCTCTTTGTTGTTTTTGTTTTCTTCCTTTCTCGTTTTTCTCTTCTTTTTATCTCTCCTTTTATCATGTATATATCTTATTCCACCATAGTGTTACATGTAAACAAAAAGGAAGGGTTTCTCATCTTCCAATAGGATAAAGACACCTTATCTGCACATAAAATGATGTTTGTTAAGTATTTCGTTCCTAAACTTTCATGAATTCCTAGATCTTATATAATTCATTAAATTTGGCATGCCTCATAGTTCCCCCACTAAACATTGTAACACATTGGTTGGTGTATCAGTAGTTGAAAGGTAGGTTTCATGTGTATATTTCCGAAGGAGACTGGTAGTTGCACCTACATTTCTTCAAGTCTTTGTCTTTCCTTCGACTACATCCAATTATTGCTTTTATAATTTTCATAATTTCTCATCAATCATTTTTCATTTAGTATGAATATATTACTATTTAATTAAATTTAGCTATTCAGAAACAGTTGTGCAGGAGAAACACGATATATTAATATATTCTCACATATAAAAACTAAATCTCGTTTTTAAGCCGAAACTGGTTTTTCTTCAATTGAAAACCTTGATTCGGCTTGTAAAGAATTTGTAATTTGAAGATAACTATAAATCATTAAATCCAAAATCAAATATCTAAACATAATAACAAGTTACAAACATATTACTAAAGTACCATCAAAGATCATTGTCACCCAAGCTTACGTTTGGTTCAGTGGAAGAGAAACTCATGCAGCTGTTCCAAGTTGAGAGTACCCGAGTGAATCCCTCATTATACACATGCATCTGATGATCAATCATCTTTCTAGTATCCATCGCCAGAAATATTCTTATCCCACGAGCAGAGGAAATGACATTATGATCAACAAAAAGCTCGTTTTGAGTATCTATCTTCGAAGTATGTTCATCTAACTTCTTTTCGTACAACATTAGTATCTCTTTATTCTCAGAAGAGATGGCGCAAGGTGTGGTAGTTACAAATGCTTTGTGTTTACGCATGGCTTCATTTCGTCCCATACTTCATTGCTGAACTCGGGGATTGTTGATCATTTTCAGTCGTTGCTGATACATTTTCGGTCGGCAATTTGATGATTGTTCCAAGGATCTATGTCCCAATGTCCATTCATTTGTGTAGCTCTTATTGTTCTTGAAACACCTCTATCAAGAAAACGAATAATGTAAAAATCATTGGTATAAGAAATAAAATAGCTCAATTAATGTCAATCTAACATTCTGAATGAGTTGAAAAGCTTCCAACACAACAAATATCTAAACATCCAAATAATAATTGAGGATAAGAAATCATACTAATTTTCGAATAAAAAATAAGAACAATTCATAAATGTAAAAGGTACATGTTTACCGCCATCCACTTGGGTTTATCTCGTAATATTTTCCACGCTTTCACATTAGTGAATGACTTTCCAATGTCCATATGGTATAATTTCATGGCCTTGTTTACGTAATCGTAATTATTGTAGCCACTGGGATTTGCACTTACTATCTTATCATATTTTCCACAAAATTCTTGCATATCTTTGCTAAGGTTGGGCCATTTCTTCCTAAGTGCATCGGAATCACAAATTCTTGCTATCTTTGCCCCCAAACTTATAGCTTCACAGTAATAAATTGTCACTCTTACTAAAGGATTCCATCTTTTGAGAATTTAAGGAATAGAGGCTTACATTGTTTATTATTGTGCCTAGGACATAGAAAATTTTCTTTATGGCGGACTTTACGGTTTTTTAAGTTAAAAAACCGTATTTTGTTCATATTTGTAACCGTTTTTTATTGAAATTGTTTTTGTTCTAATCGATTGTAGTTTTTTGGATTTTATTGTAACATAATAATGGTTGGTGTTTAATAATTGTGTTGCTTGGCCGGCGGTATAGATTTGATGTCGTTGTTGTTCTAGGTTGTCGTTCTTTAACCCTATCCGTTTGTTTGGCTTCCAAATTCTAGCTCCACGGGTAAGATTATCTTCTTGTATATACATAATTGTTTTCTCGCTCTTATGATTCAATTAAACTGTGATATTTTACAGAATCTTTTCTCTCATACGTAAGCAATAAACTAGAATTAGAAGTATCCTTTTTCATTTTATGCACTTTAGAATGTAGAAATCGAATTTTTTGAAGTGAAGTTTGAATTCTTTCAGCATAGAGAATTGCTCTTTAATCAGTGTTGTGTCTCATTGTCATTCGGCCTCTTCAAATTATTTTTCTTTTCTATTATTTCTTTCTCTTTATTTTGAAACCTTCTTATTCTTCATAAAATTTCTAAAGAATGGAAGCTTAAATTGTTTATTATTGTGCCTAGGGCATAGAAACTTTTTCTATATGCGGTTACTTTCCAGCTTTTTCTTAAAAAACTGCATTTTGTTCATATTTCTAACTGTTTTATTATTGAAGTTGTTTTTGTTATGATCGAATGTAGTTTTTTGGATTTTATTGTAACAGAATAATGGTGGGTGTTTGATAATTGTGTTTCTTGGTGAGCGGTATAGATTTGATGTCGTTGTATTTCTAGGTTGTCGTTCTTTCACCCTATGAGTTTGTTTGGCTTCCAAATTCCAACTCCACGGATAAGATTATCTTCTTGTATGTACATAATTTTTTTTCTCGCGCTTATGACTCAATTAAACTGTGATATTTTGCAGAATATTTGCTCTCGTACGTAAGCGAGAAACTAGAATCAGAAGTATCCTATTTCATTTTATGCACTTTAGAATGTAGAAAAACTAGATTTTGGGGTGAAGTTTGAATTATTTAAGCGAAAGGAGAGTTGCTCTATAATCAGTTATCCTCTTTAATCGGCTCAAGTTTTGATAATTGCTCCACGTTGTTAAATTTCCCCAGCTTTTAAAATTACTCTAAGATCTTAAATTACAGTGTTGATGCTTAGATTTAGTCTGATTATAAATTTTTTTTATATCTATATTTTTTGTCATATGTAAGCATTTTGAGATTGTTTTAAGATTGCATTACTTCATGTATTCTCTTTTTATTGGATCTTATCAATAATAAATTCATATTTAATGTGATGCTTAGCAACAAGATTTAGTTTTTTTTGTCACTTCCATCTCAAAAAATGCTTCTCTTTGAAGCCCATTGATGACTTTTTCGATTGAGATAGATTATTTTCCATGCTACCGTAATCGTTTTCTTATGATGTCAAATATCCATTTCACTTTTTGAATGTATTTTTTCAATATGTATTAAGTATTTGATGGCAACAAATCAGAGATGGACATAGGATGAGATCGAGCTCTTGTGTTCAGCTTGGTTGAATAAAGAAAAGGAATTTGAAGAGGCTGAAGGACGATGAGGCACTCTCTCTCCGGACACTCGCAAAGGACGTACATGTTGGTGGAAAAAATAAATAACATAGCAATTTATATCTTTGGACGAATATATAATAGCGGAAAGTTGGGCACCTAGCCAGACTCGGCGCCCAATGATAAGGAAAACCTTAATTTTCTTTTTTGTCTATCTAGTACACTAATTGGCCTCTCAGTCACTTCTATAGTTCCATCATCCAAAATTGATTGAGGTATAGCAAAATACTTTCTAAGATGTGATACATGTAAGACATCATGAATTCTTCCAAACTTATTTGACAGTAACAACTAATATGCCATGTTTCAAACCTTCTTTATAATTCTGGACGATCATATGTATATTGGTTTCAAATTTCCTACCTTACCAACTCATAGCACACTTTTCATAGAATATAACTTGAGGTATACCCACTCATCTACAACATGATGAAAAACGATAAATTGAGAAGGGAAAATTTATTGATGAGAACCAACATAATAGTCGTATTCAAAATAATACAAAATGAAAACAATGACATTATATATAGAAGAATAAAATATCTAAACATTTAATATTTCTTAATTTATTTAAAAACATCTATATTAAACTTTGTAATTCACATTAATTCTTCCATAGATTGAGCTTCATTATAGATTAGAGATTTGAATCAATCCACTCTTAATTAAATGGAATTCTTTCCATTATTATCCTTCCTCAAACGAGACCGTGGTGGAGGCGGAGTTTTTCGTATCATGATGAAAAACGATAAATTGATTGGTTTGCGGAGCTTCTTTGTGATTGCCTACTTGATTCAAGAGTTTTAAATATGATTGGTTTGCGGAATATTGGTCTACAATTTGGGTTTGCGGGAGAGGTTTGATCTCCTAATTTTGTGATATGTGGGTTTGGTTTTGTGGGTTCGGATTTGAGAGGTTTGTTTCAAGAAGATGAAACTTTTGTGTAGAATTTTGTAGAATCTCATTATTAATTACGGTAAATGGTATTAATTTTTGTGTGATTGAAATGAGAAAGTTTGAAAAATGATATGTAAGAAAGGGCTACGGATTTGAATCTCAATAATGACAAATGGTGGGTTTTTTTTGTGGTTTGCGAAAACGGAGAAAAAAAATAATCCGGAGAAGAGAGGTAGTGAAAAAGAGTTTATGCGGAAGATTGGTGGAAAAGCTTGCAGGATCTCATGAGCAATTACGCAACAAGAGCTTCGATAACATGATGATAAATTGAGAAGGAAAAATTTCTTGACTAGACCAACATAATAGTCGTATTCAACAAGAAAACTTTGCATTTCATGTTTTGTTTTCTAATTATTTGGATGTCTTATTTGTAGGAAAAGACTTTCTTTCGAAAGTAAAAAACAAGCGAAGGCTGGTGTAATTAGAATATATGTGCATGAAGGTTGGCATAGAGTGTGAAGCGAGCAGTTACTGAATCGGTTGGAAGAATTGGGAAAAAATCATCTCTTATTGTATAAATGAATGAACATATGTTGTTCTTATACAATCAGAAAATAAGCTGGCCCTAAAGCGTGATTATTGTGCTAAATAATTAAATATCTAAAACAACAAGTTTAACATCCCCTACAAGCTGTAGGGCATCAAGGGTGATGAGTCCAAGCTTGGACAATCATAATTTTAAATGTTGAATCACCAATACGCTTTGTAAATATATCAGCGAGTTGTCCTTGCTTGCAACGAAGAGTAGGTCCAGAAAACCATCCTTGTAACAATCTCGAACCAAATGATAATCGATTTCTAAGTGTTTCGTTCGTTTGTGGAAGACATGATTAGATGCAATCGAAAGGGTAGATTGTTATTGCAATTCAAAGGAATTGGCAATGTTGATGGTAGTGTAAGGTCTTTCATAATGTATGACAGTCATTTCAATTCACAAACAGTTACGGCTATACCCCTATACTCTGCCTCTGTGGATGATCGTGATACGGTGGTTTGTTTCTTGGTTTTACAGGAGATGAGAGCCTTACCAAAAAATATACAAAAACCAGTGACAGATCTCCGAGTATCTTTGCAGGATGCTCAATCAGCATCAGAAAATGCATTAAGTCTAGTTTCATTTTTGGAAGGATAAAACAACCCTTGAGAATGAGTGCCTTTAAGGTAACGTATTACATGAACTTCGGATTCCCAATGGCATTCTGTAGGTTCCTGCATGTATTGACTCAGGATTTGAGTAGAATGGGAAAGATATGGCCTAGTGAAGTTTAAGTAGAGTAGTCGACCGATTAAACGTCTAAAAGGCCTCAGATCATCTAGAATTGTCGTATGTTCATCTTCCCTAGATGGGAATCCCACAGGAATGGGATTAGAAGTGGCCTTTGCTACAGTGAGCCCCATGTCCTAAATAATGTCTAATGTGTACTTGCGTTGGTTTAAGAAGATACCTTCGGGAGAGTGAGCTAGTTCTAACCCAAGGAAGAATTTCGCTTGTCCTAAGTCCTTGATAGTGAATAAGCTATGTAAGTTAGCTTTAATTGAGGTGACATGTGATAGAGAGGTGCCATATAGAAGGATGTCGTCAACGTATACGACTAGTGTAAGAAATTCTCAATCTTTGCTCCGTCTTATAAATAAACAATGATCATGGTCTAATTAGAGAAAGCCACAACTGATCACCGTTTGTTTAACTCGTAATTCCATTATCGGGATGCTTGTTTGAGGCCACAGATAGAACGTTGAAGTTGGCGTGCTTCCCCAGGTATGTGATTGAAATAACCTTCGAGAATGTCCATATAAATAGATTCCTCCAGATACCCATAAAGAAATGTATTGTTTATGTCGAGTTGGTGTACCAACCACTGTTGGCTTGCTGCTAAAGCAAGGAGCATGCGAACTGTGGTAACTTTGGGTATAGGTGAGAAACTCTTCGTGAAGTTGATGCCTTCTACTTGGTGATAACTTTTCGCGACAAGGCGTGGTTTCAGTCGAGCCACAAAACCATCAGAGTGAAGCTTGGTCTTGAATACCCATTTGCATCTAATGAGTTTTTTACCATGAGGCAGCAAAACTAGTTTCCAAGTGCGGTTATGTTCTAGTGCACTGAGCTCGTCATGCATCGCTTGTACCCATTCCTTCTTTGAACTTGCTTCCAAATAATTTGCAGGTTCTTGAATTGTGTTGGTTAGGGGCTAAAAAGAGAGGTGGTAAGGTGTGAATTGAGGTGAAGAAATGAATGGGGAGCATTTGGGATACAAATATGTGGGTGGAATGGAAGGTATATATGCAACGGCTAATGTGACATAATCATCCAGCCAGGCAGGAGCCTAAGATTGGCGATCACTCTTTCGGGGTGCAAGAGGAGGTAAGGAGGGAGTAGTGTGAATGTCGACTTTCGGACATGTGTCTAATGGAATAGAGGAGTCTGGAACATTTAGGGATATTGTATTAGTCCCATCTGAATTGGGAGAGGCGTCAAGATTTTGTTGGTTGTGAGGGTTGGGAGATGATGTATCATGATGGAAATCCAGGTTGATTGAATTTTCAGAAGTTGTGGAACAAGGAAATAAATGAGTGTGAGTATTGGTGGAGGATGTTTGGAAGATGCCATGGTTTTGAATGGAAAAATGTGTTCGTAAAAGGATACGTCTCGAGATACAAATGTTTTATGGGTAGATAATTTATAGACTTTGTATCCCTTTTGACCAGAGGAATAGCCAAGGAACACACATTTTTGGGATTGGGGAGCAAATTTGTCAAGGTGGGGAAGATTGGTTTTCACAAAACCTAGTGATCCAAAGGTACGAAGTGTTGAGTAATCTGGGGAGCGGTTAAATAGATGAAAATAAGGAGTGTCCCATTAACGAACTGATGTGGGAAGACGGTTAATTATGTAAGTAGCAGCAAGAATACAATCTCTCAAAAATTTTAAGGTTATATGGGAATGGAAGAAGATAGCTCTCACAGTCTCAATGAAATGTTTATGCTTGCGTTCAACGATGCCATTTTGTTGGGTGTGTAAGAACAAGAGGTTTGATGTAAAATCCCACATGAATTAAGTAGGGATTGGCACTTAATGCTTGAAATTCAGCCCCGTTATCGAAACAAATGCATTTTACATGCGCCTCATGTTGGGTAAAAATGCGATTTAGGAAGGTTTCAAGTAGGGATACATATTGGGATTTATGTCACATGAGAAAGTCCAGGTACATCATCTAAAATCGTCAACAATGGTTAGAATGTATCTGGCTCCAGCCATGGTTTGAGTGTGGTAAGGGCCGTAGATATCCAAATGGATTAGTTCAAATGGATTTAGGTTTGTTTATTTGTGATAAATGGAATGAGAGATGTTGCTTGGAGAAATGACAGGCATCACATGGTAATGTGGATGTTGGTGATTTAGTCATTTTGAAGGCTTTAAGATGCGATATGAAGTGTGTCTCAGGCGACAATGCCATAGGTGTGAATTTTGGTCAAAAGTAGAGTGTTTATCTGTAGCATTCAGTGCAGTACAAGGAGAAATAGCAAGTTAAGGATATGTAAAATAGAAATTTATGAAAATTGTTCTAATAAGGATGAATCAAATGATGATTGGTCTAAAATGTAAAGATTACCAAAGATGTCCGACAGCTAGCACACTTTTAGTCTTCATGTCCGGAAATATGCAATTGAATGCAGTAAATGTTGTAAGAATATTGGATACAATGGCTAATTTATGTACATATAGAAGGTTGAATGGAAATGATTGTAAATATATGACATTAGATATGCTTAGGGATTGGTGGATAGTAATGTGACATGTTTGGTAGACAGTAATGAGGAGCCATTAGGTAATTTGACAAGGGTTGGGGAAGCAAGGAGGGTAAAGTTGATAAATAAGGATTGGTCATGCCAAATATGACTCGATGCCCCGGTGTCCACAATCCAAGAAGCTAAAATCAATGAATTCATATCAAGTGTAGAAGGAATGTTACATGCAATGTCTGTCTGCGCAAAGTGAAATTGATGAGATTGTCCAATAGATTGATTTTGTGGGAGTCGTTGTATGCCATGTAACATTTCCATAAGTGTTTCTTGTGTCCCTGGTTCACCATTGATTCATCCAGATTGGGCTCCCTTAATAGCAGATGGATTCAATTGTTGCATGATAGTATCAGTATCTTCATTGCTTGAAGCTAAGTTTGAGTATTCTTTTGGGATTCCCCTGTCTTGAGTATTTCTTAGCATTTTAACCAGTTGGGGATTCCTATAATTAAGAAGCATCTGTCTTTTGTGTGACCATTTTTTTTGCAATGTGTGCAAAATCTGTTTCATTTTTCAGTATTGGGGTTATCTCTAGTGTGGAAGCTAGATGAACCAGGTTTGAATGATGCATTATTAAAGTTGTTCTTGGTATATCATCGAGATATCAGAGTTATATCATTACCTTTCATTTGTTGATTTGTTGTCATTGTAGTTCTCTCGCGCTCTGCTTGCATCATTACTGCATATGCTCGGTTAAGGGATGGGAGTGGATCCATCATCAGTACATGGATTCTTGTCGTAGAGAATTCCACTCTAAGTCCCATTAAGAACCGCAAAAATTTTGAATGGGTTTGGTATGTTACTAGCAAGTGCACGTCTTAATTACTTCACATGTACAATTAGGAAGAGGCAATGATCTATTAATATTCTCTCACAGTTCTGATAGTTTGGTGAAATATTTCGTTACACTAGCAAATCACTAGCTCAAGGTCCGGACGTCATTTTCTAACTGATATTGTAACACTCCATTGGAGTCTCCATATCGTTCTTCAAGGTCTAACCATAGGTGTCTTGCAGAAGGTGCGTAAATGAATGCTCCACGAATCTCATTACTCAAAGTATTCAGAATTCAAAACTTTACTACTGAGTTAATTCGTTTCCAATGTGAAAAATCCACAGATCCAATCAGAGAAATTACAATCGTACCATCTATGTAGCATAGTTTGTATCGTCCGATTAAAGCTATGCGCATCGATTCTCTCTAATTAATGTAATTAGAACAGCAAGTAAGAGGTATTGTTACCAGCAAAAGGCTAGAGTGATCAGATCCAACGATGAAATATGGTGTGTCGATCGTGTATCCTTTTACTTGCTGTGGAGGATTCTATTTTCCATCTTTATCCTCCATGGATCTAGATTGTCTGAGTTGGATTTGGAATTTCATAGGCAAGAAAATTCAGGAACTCCGGTTTTCAATACGGAAGAGAAACTCAGAAGAGGTCGGTGGTGAGAAGCTCGAATACCATGTGAAACGAGCAATAACTGAAGCGGTTCGAAGAATTGGGAAAATTTTCTCTCTTATTGTATACATGAATGTATAGATGTTGTATTTATACATCAAAAAATTAGCTAGCCCTAAAGCATGATTACTGTGCTAAATAATTAAACATTTATAGCAGTGATTAGTGGTGCATTGCAAATGCAATGTGGAACGAGAAAGTTCATGGTACGTTAATGGTTTACTAAGTAGGTTTTCGTGCAATATTATGGTTTGTACTATTCGTCTAACTGGTAGTTCATGCAGGCCTACTGCGATGTATTTAAGGATGGTTTTCGACCAATCATATGCATCGAAAGAAGAAAAAGAAGAATCAAGTGCAAATATTAATTGCATCATGTCTAGATGCCAACAATAGTGTTTTTCCAATTGTGTGCGCATTTGTGGGATGCGATTTTTTGGAGCTGCTACAGAGGGACTATGGCTCAAAGTTTACAAATGATCAAGAGACGTTCATAGATATTTTTATAAGTATATATTTCTAACAAAGGAAAAGGGTTAATGTATGCACTCAACATTAACTTTCCTAGCGTTGAGATTTTTCCCAGGGTGCATGTTGTTATTGGCATACGTATTGAAGAGGAACATTCGAGAATGTTGTTCCCAACTATGATTAGTGAGCGACTTGGGAACATGGTAGGGAACGTGCGTAGGTAGATGTAAAAAGTCGCACTTGTACATGTCGTAAGTTGCAGTTGCGAGGTAATATTTTTCGATTCACTTGTACATTATGTAGGTAATAATTTTTCGTATGGCATTTTCTCTTGACTGGTGAGCTGTGCTTGCAGGAATCTCATGTAAGCATGCTTGTGCCATTTTTAAATCATGGTTAATCATGCTACCACTACGTAAACATATTCTACAGTGTCCAATTGTACCGTACAATGTATGACATCACTGTTTACTAGGGCACGAGGTTTTACTGTACATGTATTGGTTGTCATAACGGGACACAAAACGTCATGAAAAAACGACAGAAGATTGTTTTAAGACGGCACCAACTACGCTTGCTAACACTAGCATTTGTTAATTTCAAAAAATTCATATGTGGATGACAATTCATCATCTAACCGCTTGTGATTTATATATGTGTAGAATCTGCGTAGTGTCAGAATATGCAGTCCAAAGAATCCCCCCACTCAGAACCTAGTGATCATGAATCTCGCACTATACTTTACTTTTGATTGTATTATGTATCACATTTTTATCGAGTCATCAATTATTTTATGCTTCACTTTTGCGTATTGTTCCAATGTCCTAAACACGAATTCCAATTTATCACACCTTAAACATTGCATGAACAGCAAATCAAGTAACTTCATCGGGACCATGCAGATGAGCGTAGAAGTATCAAACATACATGGTCATGTTTCATGTTGTACCAACGCAAACGTTGACATACACAAGTTTGTGAAGCAAACAATGCTCGACGTTCGGGACATAAAAAGATTTGCAGCTTCGTAGATGCTATTGTTTTCAATGCCTTCGTTAATGAGAATGACCCTTTGGATTGACTACGTTTCTGAGATGGGATGTTTTATGTGAAAAGTCTTATGCATTGATGCCGACTGTAACCAAGTATTTACGTGATGGTTTACATTTGTAAAGTTATATTGTTAGTGCCACTCACATATTTTCTATTGTCATAGTGGTCATTGGTCGCTTTTTGTGTTTTATGGTTTTGATGATGTTAGTACTCGTAACTTAATAATGTTTGATTCCTTGGGCATAATGCGGCAGCACTCCATCAAACCTGATGTGTACATGTATTTTGTGAGACTCGAAACAATACAGGATTAAGAATAAAAGATGAGATGAAATAAAGTTTTAAGAAGGAGAGAGCAGCAAATGTTGATTAGCTCTCCTAAAGGTGAACATCAATTATCTTACCTTGAGGGTAAGGATGACTTTGAATAAGGAAGCTTCAAGAAATAAACTCATTTTAAGGAACCAAGGCGGTGAAACAGAACCAGAAGAACCGAAAAAAAACAGCATCACATGTAGAGGAAAAAGAGAGAAATTAGTTGTAAATGTAGTTCAGTGGCATATAATGAAGAAGAATCACGTCTATGTTTCAAATAACAAAGATAATATTAACGTTGATATTCTCCAGTTTGTCAAGCCAAGAAATGAAGGGAGCAAGGCTCCTGGTTGACAATGAAGAATAGGTAATGAGACGAAGAAAGATGAGATTCATAAAGTGAAAGCTTAATCTGAATTTTATTGTATAGAATAACAAACTTTACAGTGAGTTTTATAATACAACGTATGTGCAGAAAAGAAAAAGATTCTGAAGCTTGCTAACCAAACAAGGAACCAACTTAATTTTAATCTATTGCTTGGCAGAACCCTCGCAAGGTGAGCATGGATGTCCATTAGACTCTTCTTGGAGATCAACCATTGAAACCTTGGCCTTGGTAACCCCTTAGTCAAGATATTAGTTGTTTGGTCTGCCGTATGTATGTAATTGACATATATCAACTTCTCAAGTTCCTTTTCTAGTACAAAATGACAATCTCGCACAAAATGTTTAGATCTCTCATGTAAAATTGGATTTCGAACTAGCCGAATTGTAGATTGATTATCACAATAGATGTTTACCATACACGATTTTACCTTTAAATCGCTTAATAAATCCTTGAGCCATAGAATTTCACAAGTCAGAGATGATAATGCCCTCAATTCGACCTCGATGGAACTTCTTGCTACAACGTTCTGTTTTTGGACCTCCAACTTATCAAACTTAATCCTAGAAAAACACAGTGTTTAGAGGTTGATTTCCTTGTTTCTTTACAACTGCCCCAGTCACTATCGGTAAAACCAATAAGCTTCACATTGGGATCAACAGACAAGAATATTCCCATGCCTGAATATTCTTGTCATGCCTAAATATTTCCATGCCTGGATATTGTTTTAAAACCAAGAATGCTCTTCTGGGAAGTCACATGGAGTTGAGCTAGAAAATGGGAATTGATCCTCATAAAAGGTCACGTCTCCCGAGTAAAAAATATGACCAGAATCAAGTTCATATAATCGAAACCCCTTAACATGTGGTGGATAACCAATGAAGATACATTTTCGAGCTCTAGATTCGAGCTTCTTTCTATGATGCTTGAGTCTGGAGGCATAACATAGACAACCAAAGACCTTGAGGGAATCATATATGGGAGAACAACCAGGAAGTAAGTGATATGGTGTTTTGAAACTTAGAACCTTTGAAGGAAGCCTATTTATCATATAGACGGCAGTTAAAACTGCATAACCCCAAAACTCTATCGGCAAACTTGACTGAAAAAGGAGAGCTCTACTCATGACATTAATATGTTGTAATTTTCGCTCCACAACAGCATTTTGTTGGGGTGTCTCTACACATGAATTTTGATGTAAAATTCCCTTTTCAGAATAAAATTTCATTAGTCGAAATTCTGGAGCATTGTCCGAGTGAATGATCTGTATGTTGCTTCCATACTGTGTATTAACCATATTGCAGAATGTATGGATAATGTGAGAGGCTTCAAATTTCAAGCGCATTAAGTAGACCCAAGATACCCGAGTAAAATCGTCTACGATGCAAATAAAAAATTTATAACCCCCGATCGCTTCAGTTTCATAAGCACCCCAAGTATCTATATGAATCAAGGAGAAAGCTTTTATTGTGTTCTTCACATGATCTGGAAAAGACTTTCTTTTATGCTTAGCTCTATGGCATGAGTCATAAGCATAATTAGATGGTAAAATCTTAACATCAGTTAAATGAGAAGTAGTAAGATAAGTTGGATGCCCAAGTCGCATATGCCATAAAAGGGCATTTGAAACATCAACATTCATACTCAAAACACTAATGTTTGTGGACAAAATATTTAAACCGCATTGCAAGATATAAAGCCCTTGTCGTTCATTAGCAACTCCAATCATCCTCCACGAGGAGAGACCTTGGATCCAACAACAATTGTATTCATCAAAACGCAACATGGTAGTGATTGAGTTAACTTGGCCACAGAAATCAAATTATACCGAAAATAAGGAATGAACAAGACATTATTCAATATCAATGATTCTGAAATTATCACACTCCCAACATTCGTAATAATCACCTCTGGCCCTGTAGGCATTCTTACAGACACCGCAGATATGCTCCTCATATTCACAAAAAGATCTATATTGCAACACATATGTTCGGATGCACCCGAATCAATTATCCAATCCCTTAAGTAATTAATAGCGGCTAAACGAGAAGATGAATGAATGCCAGATAAGCAAAAACCATTACCGTCTGTAGGATGTTTCTGTGTAGCAGTTGCCAAGGTAGCTAGATATATTTCCCCTGCTTCATTTTGGACATTCCCAGTACTTGAGTTGTTGAATAATGTCATTAATTTGTCTATATGTTCTTTAGTTAGAGAGTGAGAGGTATCACTTGCAGTCTGCGTTGCAACTTGATTTACAGAAGCTTGGTGGCTTTTTTCTTTAGTGAATTTGAAATCCACAGGATAACCGACTAATTTGTAGCATTGTTCCTTAACATGCCTTCTTTTCTTGCAATAATTGCAGAATAAATCCTTCTTATCCATTGTTTTTCCATACATAACTGAAACATCCGGGTTCTGAAAAACCGAAGAATCTCGGTGAGTTTTATGTGATGATTCTTCCCGGATAATTGCTCCATATGCTTCATCTATAGTCGGAAATGGGTTCTGTCCCAGGATTTTAGAGCAATTAGCAAAAAAGTTTCGTTTAGGCCATTCAAGAACTTAAACACGTTGTCCTTCTGCTGCAATTTTGCAAAATGTTCAAAACATGCAGGGGCACATTTACCACATTGACAATGTGGAGTTGGCCTAAAATTGTTCAATTCTCCCTTAAGAGCATAGAGCTCGGTGAAATATTCAGATACAGTCTTAGCACCTTGAACCAAACTTCCAATTTGAGCATATAATCGACATACCCGATTATCATCGGGTTGAGAAAATCGAGTCTCTAGAGTATCCCAAATAATTTTGGCTTTAGTGATGTAGAAAACTGTTTGGGCTAGTTTAGTTTCCATTGAACGCAGCAACCAGGAGACGATTAAGTCATTGCATCTCCTCCATTTGAAGTACTCAGGATCAGCGATATCCGGTTCTAAAATCGAACCATCTAAAAATCCTAGTTTGTTTTTTATTGAAAGAGCCAACTTGAAAGACCTCTTCGAATTGAGATAGTTATCTCCGTCAAGTAGTATAGACGAAAGGAGAGGTTTGAGGCTGTCACTAGGATGTATGTGATAAGGCGAATTATCATTGTCTTGTTCGACGAAAACTTTACCTTGCAATTGTTTCGTTTCATTACCTTCCTCAGATACCATATTAACGTTGATATTCTCCCGTTTGTCAAGCCAAGAAATGAAGGGAGCAAGGCTCCTGGTTGACAATGAAGAATAGGTAATGAGATGAAGAAAGATGAGATTCAGAAAGTGAAAGCTGAATCTGAATTCTATTGTATAGAATGACAAACTTTAAATTGAGTTTTATAATATAACGTATGTGCAGAAAAGAAAAAGATTTTGAAGCTTGCTAACAAAATAGGGAACCAACTTAATTTTAATCTGTTTCTTGGCAGAACATGTTTCATAATTTAATAGATAATATGCAAGGAGATTCGTAATTGTGAGAATCGGGTTGGATAATCAGAGGTAAGCGGGAAGAATGAGTTCAAACAATTAAAACTGTTCTTTTATGCATTTCATGTATATGTGGTTCTTTTGTGAATTTTCTGGTACTGATGTGCATAGCATTATGTGATGTTCTTTACATGTTTAGATTCCTTTTGAAGTCTAGTTTCATGGAAAAATACAAAAAATGTTATTACGGATATTTTATGGCATGTTTTTCATGAAAGATCCAAGTATGTCAAAACTGTTTTTATGTGAAGGATTTACAGGTTTATGTTCATAGACTAATTACGTTTTCATTCGTTACTCTGATGAAAAAGTACATGCTTATCAATTTTTAGATCTGTTAATTATCTTTACAGTGAGTATTTTTACAGAACTTTTGGACTTCATTTGGATCTTGAAAAACTATCTAGTATTTATGCTCGACATACATGTTAGGAAAATACAGTTTATGTGTGATGTGGCTTTATGTGTTTTGTGATAAAAACTCGAGGGATTGTGAACGCACAACCCTGACAACATGTTATATTCATGGTTATTATCAATATTTCAAGCTAGCTTACGGCAACACCAAGGTGGTTATGGTCAAACAAGAGAATTCTTTACAAGTATGGCTACGTTGGGGGATGTTGATGGTTAGGTCATACTTTCTATCCATCTCTGAGGTTATGCACAGCATGTTCATATATTTCTAGTCCAAAGTGAGATGTAAGTTAAGGTCTAGAACAGGTTCCAGGTCTAACACGTTGGAAATCATGTCAAGAAGCTAAGAAAATAACACTTTCTCCAATATGTGCTATGTATGTTTATATGCTTGGATTATGTGTTTTATCATGTTATTTTCCATGTGTTTCTTGCATGTTTTTTTATGTTTGAATTCAGGACCACTAAATGAACTACTGAAATACAGAGGAAGATGATTCACCATAGAGTTTCAGCTGTCAAGAAAAGAAGTGGAAGGGAACCATGCTAGGATAACATAATATGTTTAAGAAATTTATGTATAAGTTATGCTTGCTTTTGCCTTTTGATTGTAACCTAGAAGGTAGCATGTTTTGTACAAACATATGATATTTGTAAAGTCATGTAAATTAGTTAATAAGGTATGAACAAATAAGTCATATCCAATAAAATTGTATGACATTAAGTTATGAACATCATATTTATCCAAATGTAAGAAAGAACAAATGATATAGTATGAGCCTTGAGTCCATAGAGTATGTTTGGACTTGGCATGTCATGCCTTATAAATCGTAAAATTGAGGGTAAGGGGCATCACATATTCCTAGTTGTGTGAAACATAACCAAAATAAAGTTATGTATTTTATTCAATTATGTATTCTGAGGTCTTGAGAGATGTTTACAAAATACATAATAGCATTGATACCAAAAAGCTTATCCACTATATTCCTCGTAGGCATGATGAAGTAAGCATTGTCTACAACTTGGCATTCGATATCATTAACTAACTTTTTGTACATGTACCGAAGCAAAGCGGTTAATCAAAATGTTGGATATATGGGGTGTACTACATATATTGTTTTTGAAAAGAAGCATAATATATGTACGTTTCACGAGAGTACCCCATTTTTGTAAGTAACCCAAAGAATTGTCACCGAATTTGGGAGTGTCGATTTGCTTCATAACTAAATGTTTATCTTCAAATTCTTTGCAGATGACATCACGTTGATTTACATCAGTAGACATCACTGCATTTGCAAAGTAGCATACATCTAACCAACACACCTTTTCTCGCGAGAAGGTCATTGAGACGAAAGCATTTTCCCAAAAACGAAGTCATGTTATTTGGTTCGATATGTAACATTGTCCATATCGTACTAGATGTTGTTATTTAAAATTCTACAAACAATCTACAATATTATGCCTAGAAACTTATTCTCACATTAGTATGCCTAACACATTGTAATAATTGATTAAGACAAACAATTTTCTAAACAAACAAATTCATCATACACCCTTTAGTTAATGGTATTTGCTCATCCATTTGAATCTTAAGTAGCAACATTCAATATTCTATTTAAATTACCAAAAGTTCACGATTGCGTACTATTCCACATTATCGGGCATAATTATGTAAACAATTTCATTTTCTTTGTCAACTCTGATTCATGTTCGTTGCTATTAAATCCCAAACAATAAAAATAAAAAATACCTTGCTAATCATTTACTTATCATTTTGCAACATCACATAAAACCCATTAATGACATCATAACAAAAATGTTATTTTTCAGTGATGAGGATGAAATTTGCAACAATTCTATAACTTTTGGAACTAAGTCAGCCAAAATATATTTTGAGGACTATGATTACCACAAAATACAAACTTTGGGACCACTAAAGATATCGGGGACAACTTTTGCCAATTTTTTGAAATTAGGATGATCATTTTTGTCATTAAATTTTTTGAGGATTGTAATTGCTAGAATTGAAAATATTTGGGGATTCATTTTGCCGCAATCATGGAGCAACTAGGAGCAGGCTTCCCAAATCGTGCAAATTAAGATGATTGATTTGTTATTACAAAACTTTGAAGATCACAATTACCCAAATTACAAAACTATGTAACTAAATATGTCAAATTAAGGAAATTGTAGAGAAGGGCGTACCACCTAAAAATATTATATAGAACTCAATACCAACATAGTAGAAGAGGATTGAGTTAGACCAATGTTTTACTGATTGTTAGGGTTCATTAGGCTCACTATAATGGTGGAGGAAGCCGTATAAAAATACGATTTTATCCACCATTACAATCTCCACGCCAATTCCCATGGTTACATGGGAGCTGACGTACCCACAGAACAATACGCTCCACAGACAGAGGGTTGAGCGCTTTGTCCGCGGAGAAGTATTCTTATTTTTTTTTAATAATTTTAAATTATTTATAATACTTTCTTTTAATATATATAAATAAATTACTAATTTTATTAATTTATTTTTATATTATAAATATGTAATTCAGTAAATATATAATTATAAATATGAGTAAATATTTAAAAAAAGTATTATTTTATTTTGATAATATAAATACATAATTTTATGTAAAATTCGATCGTTTATAAATGAAGATATTACAAACGAGTACGAATCAATAAAAAGAAATCCAATCGAAACATAATACATTCAACGATACAAATTAATAAATAACGTTTAAATGTCGAGATTATCAAATTAAAACTATTAAAATTAAAATGTACTAATTAATGATAAATTAAATAATAAATAGATAGATAAAGTTGATGAGATAGAAAGATAAAATTAAAGTATGATAGATAAAATGATGTAGATGAAAGAAAAATAAAAAATAATGTGGATGAGTGAAAAATTTAAGAAGTAGAAAGAGAATATGATTTGGATGTGAGAGAATGATGATATGTAGTGAGATGTATACAGCGAAAATCGTTTTGGGTGCAGACAAGATTAACCTTATAATTTTATCTTTTAATTAGCTTATTATATTTTTGAGGAAAAATTCAAACAAAAAAATAAATGAGATTGTTATTTATATATAAAAAAAAAATTTTCAAAAGAAATTTAATAAAATAATCCGATTTATAATATTAAAAAGAGACATTGATTAACTTTATTTACAATTTATTGATCTAGCAATATTTGATTCATTTTTTAAAAGGATAAATACAAAATAATTACCTCTTTCTCCAAAAAATTGATTTACTAAACGCGAAGGGCGGTTTATTGCAGAGGTTTTTGAGTTGTCGGACAAATCAAGAAAAGAACCGCCGCCGTTGATCCATTAATATTATAATGGAGGGAGTCGGGGCTAGATTCGGGAGATCGTCTTCACGGTACGGCGGCACAGCGGCCGTTTTCACTGGCCCAGTTCGCAAGTGGAAGAAAAGGTGGGTTCACGTGCCGCCGTCGAATTCCATTTCCAGCAACCATCACCAGGCGACTTCGGCCGGAACGGTGAACGGAACTAACGGATCTACTCGTCTTTTACTTTATAAATGGACACCTATTACGCCTAATGTCAACACTAGCAACGATGATGGTGGCGATAATGGAAACGCCGATTCCAAGATGTCTGATAAAGACGACAAGCTCTCAACGGAGGAAACTCCAAGGAAAAAATTCAAACATATTCCGGTATTGATCTCTATTTTGTCTGGATCGTATTTCTGATTACACTTACATGTTGCTGTTCACGATTGGGTATGAAATTTTGAAATTCAATTTCATGAACCCTAATTAGGGTTTATTGATCGATAGCTTAGCCTAATTGAGGCAAGGGCTTGAGTGCCCTATCTGCATAATTCTTGTTCAAATCTGATTGAAAAGGGTAGAAAAAATACGCCATTGATGTTTTGATTGGTTTGACAGATAATTGTTGTTGAAGAAGAGAATCAAGTGTCCCCTGAGCAGGTTGATGATGAAGCTCAAGCAATTGAAACAACCCCAGAAAATGATGAAAAACATGACATAAATGGTGTTCAAATGGATGAAAACCAGGTTTTTCCATATGAATCTAAGTGGTTTAGTCTCTTGATTTAACCATAAGAAGCAGAAGTTACATGCAAAAGAATGCAATCTTTTTGTTTTAGGGCTCTGAAAGTATAGCTGTTGAAGGGCAGGAAGGTACTCTGGATTTGAATTTGGGTCTCAAGGCTCAGTGAAGCCGTGTCCAAAAAGGGTTAGCTGGATCAGAGTCATCACAGCAATTGGTTTAAGGTTTTATCTATTAATTTTATTAGTCCAAATAGTATGATTTATGCATATGTTATATAACCTTGGAAACACCAAAATTTAACTATCTATTTACTGGTTCTTTTGTTAAAATATCACCTGAATCGTGTGCACTTTAAAGAGAGAATTCATGAGGCAAATGAATCAAATTTAAAGATGATATTTTGGTTTGACCTTACAATTGTTTGTTGTGATTTCAGGTTCATCAGAATAGAGTGTTATCGTCATGGTATAAATTTTGTCTTTGTCAATCTGTAGGAAGAATATTTTTATGGCATAGGCACTTCCAAATTATTGGTTATTTACTATTTCTTTCCCCAAAACACAAATGATACATGAAAAGGATTGAATGTATATTCTGATGTGGATGTCCAATCCAATTGATGAGGTATTTTTTTGTGAATTCCTGCATCAACCAACAATAACTTCTTGGTTGTGTTTAGTTCCACAATTAAAACTACAATGAATGTGATATTCAAATACTCATTTTTCTAATGCATATAAAACACAAACAAGTTATTGTGTGTTTATCGGATAAAGAGTTTATTCCACTATTTCTTCCATTGATAAAAGGTTTGTTTGATATAACATTTTAAAATCGCAATGATGAGATACAATGAGTGTGAATTTTTTAATATATGGTAAAGTTATCATTATCGTGATTTTTATATAAAACTAATATTTTCTTTTATTTTTAATAATGAAAACACAAGTTATTTATTTAGTTACAAAAGTAAAGACAATATAGTAATTTCCAAAACCCGGTGTAGATATAACTTTTCTTTAGCAATAACTATCAAATCGTAATTTTTTACCGATAATAACATCTCAATTATCCATTTGTTGTGTACCTTAACAAAATCATGATTTTACAAACTCATCATGCCGTACCGTTATTCTAATCGAAGTTCCAAACAAACCCAAAATGTGAACGTGATGGTTCAACATGTTAAGCACTCAAAATTATAATTTCATCACCACTGCTAAAATCAATTATAATATTATCGTAATTTAAGAAATAAATAATTTATCCTTCTTTTTAATAATTATAATATGATTATGTTTATTTTATTTTATATAATGATATATTCATATTTTTGTATAAATCACTATCAATATACCATAATTTTATCAAAAATATTTATAAAATTACAATCTCACCACAATTCAATTTAAAAAAGTTGAACCAAACAAATCCAATAAGTTTTCCATTATTTCAAAATCCATAGTTTGTATGGAAACATCGTAAAAAATGATAAATCTACAATGCTGTTAAATGCATCGACACATCTAAGAAAAACATAAAAGAGCAATTTTTGGAGGTCCATGTTGCTATATCAAGTAATATATAGTTTTCCACAATGTTCATACCCAAGAGCAAACTGCAAACTTACCTAAGAGCAAATGTAATTTGAGGGTAATTTAGGCAATAGGTTTCTTACCCTTTGTATAAATCATGCACAAATTATGTTCATTCAATCAATCCTGAATTACCATGCTTATCTTCAGACAACTTATCACAAGTGGAAACTAAGGAAATTTGCCAAATAACACTAAAACATATATTCACCTTAAAGTTAGAATGATAAAAAACATGTATCAAATCGCTGTTATTATCTCATACCTGTTAACTGCATCAAGGGCTTCTTTGCCGCTTAGAACACAATGGCTTGTAGTTAGATTGTGATTTCATGCAGAATTAGCAAATATATTATCACATAGCTGTTAAGTGCACCAAGGGCATCTTTGAATATAGAAAACAAGCCGCTTAGAATTCGATGCTTTATAGATAACATTAAGGGGACACACAATCCCATAATAACTAGTGGAACATAAAATGGAGGTTATTCATAATTGAGCTCCAGTTATATCATCATCAAGCATTACCAACATGCTTGAATTCCTGAACTTCTTTAAAATTCATCCATGGTTTCACCCATACCTTTGCCATGTACACCTTCTCCTGCCCACCATCGGCAGCATCAATAGTTATGTAGTACATGGTACCAGCTACGACTTGCTGCTTCACATTAGTCACTCTCTTGAATTCCAACACAGAGTTCTGGACCAACGGTTTCCGTAAAAACGTTGAATCAGAGAAAACACATATAAACAGCAATTAATTTCCAAATTTTCAGATCTAAAAGGCTAATTTCGCAATCAGGTATCTGAATCAATTTTCGGATGAGCGAAAAACAGGATCAGGCATAAAGCACCCACGATAATAACCAAAAACTAACAAAACCTGATTCTTGTTGTGTTCGTCCACCGCGAAACGAGCAAGCTCTTCGATTTCCAAGCTGTTTTCAGATCCTTCGCTTTGGCGAATCCCTCCAACTGTAGCCATGATCTTCTGCACTGGACAAAATAGGGGAAAACTTCGATTCCCGAGTATTTTGTCACTGGATAAATTAACGCGGTTGTTTGACTTTGACGGATGAATCATATTCTTTTAATTAAGGCTACCTATGATAATTAGGTCAATTTTGCTAAATAGTTGTATGTTAAATTTGTAGTTATTAAATAGCATTTTTTGTAAAAGTATTTGTTGAATAACCTCTTTTATATTTTACTTTTTTAATAATTATCAGATAAAATATTATTTCTATTTTTTATTCATAATTTGTATTTTTATCTTCTTGAAATAGATTATTTAGCAAATAAAAAATTAAATAAATAGATTAATTACTAAATAGATAGTTGGTAAATAAAAATTTAGTAGAGGGATATTTAGCAAAATGAATATTTTCAATTTTGAACGATTTCTATGGTATTCAAAATAATATAAAAACTGAGGTTGTTTCTATTTTAGAAAATTTAGTATTTTTTAAATAAAAGGTTTTTTTATTCTTGACCTAGTTTTTTTTATATTTTTTAAAATAATATTATTTGATATCAATTGTATTTTCATAAATTATTAAATAAAAATATATTTAAATGACATATATTATATATATTTAAGTTTTAAATGAATAAATTAAATAGTTCTAAAAATAAGCAAATCGATGTTAATAGGATATTACATTTAAATAACATATATTAAATATATCAATTGTATTGTTTGCTCATATTTCGTAATTTTTTCATTTAAATGAGAATTTATGTTTAAATATTATTCAAATATTTATATGAATGTTAATTTCATTCGAATAACTTGTTCAAGCATGTTCGGGCTATTCAAATTTGTTCGACTATCATACCGATCCTGTCTAGACTCCCACTCCTTACAATCATATAATTCCATGCCATTCACCCATCTGAATCTCTCATGGAAAAGGGTGGGTTGAAATTCAATATATTAACATTTTATTTTTAGATTAAAATTAAAATTATGTTAGATATATTAACATATAATGAGAAATAAGATATAAAATATTATAATATCTACAATTCAATAAAAAATATGTAAAATATTATAGATAATCTGTAATATGATAGATTATACTTTTTTAATGTTCAAATATTTAATAATATATTTACTTGCAAAAATGTTCATTCAAACTATAAATAAATATGAATTCAAACAATATTCATATTTTGAATACGATGATATGCAACGGGAGAATTTGCAAAATAGCTATATATTAAAGATTCGTTTGCAAAATAACATGTTTTGATAAAGGTTTTGCAAAATAACTTGTTTTCATAAAGTATTTGCTAAATAGCCTACGTTTATATATTTTAATAAAACTAAATCAAATAATTTATATTATATATATATATATTAATTAAAAATATATAATAAATTAAATTACAATATAATAATATTAATAAAATATTATATCGAACGACACATAAAATACCGGGTACTAATTGATATATCGTTCATACTCTAAAAATATATAATAAATTTAATTACAATATAATAATATTAATAAAATATTATATCGAACGACACGTCAAATACCGGGTACTAATTTATATATCGTTCATACTATATGAATTAGATTATATATTTTTATATTGATCGATATAGCAGTATTGAGTTATAGTGTCGGATATCGGTCCATATTTTTATATCGTAATTTCACATATCGATCGATATGAAAGTATATCTTCTGATTCGGAGAGTATGACCGATATATCGATCGATAAATGATAGTTTACATGTCGCCCCGAATAATATTTAATCAATATTTTCATAGCGTCTAGTACAATGAAAGCCGGGCGGCACCGGTATATGGACCAGTACCAGGTTTACGGTTCGGAGCCCATGTTTTTCTAGATCGACCAGAAAATTTTTGATCGATATGTGAAATTACGATATAAAAATATGGACCGATATCTGACACTATAACTCAATACCGCCATATCGATCAATATTAAAATATATATTCCGATTCATAGAGTATGAATGATATATCAATTAGTACCCGATATTTTACATGTCGTTCGATATAATATTTTATTAATATTATTATATTGTAATTTAATTTATTATATATTTTTAATTAATATATATATATATATAATATAAATTTTTTGATTTAGTTTTATTAAAATATATAAATGTAGGTTATTTAGCAAATACTTTATGAAAACATGCTATTTTGCAAAATCTTTATCAAAACAGGTTACTTTGCCAATAACATTTTTGCAGGTGGCTATTTTGCAAATTCTCCCAATATGCAATTGAACAAATTTTAAACATGAACCATTGAGATCTTATATACTATATAGTTCTAGATGTCAATCCATGTTACACTTGTGAAGTGAAATATATAACTCTAAAAAACATATAATATTTTAAAATATTGTTATTATATATTTCCCGTTGGCTGAACTTGGAAGATATAAGAGCGATTCTCAAAAGATAGTTAGCTAATGATAAGAATAAAAGATTGCTTTAATGCTCCCAACAGATTTGCACCAAAAATGCTTCAATAATTACATGGAACAACAAGAGAACCTTCGAAATATACGCAACATTCTCTACAAATTGCTCATTACTTTGACAATATCTTTAACAATGGCAGTCCAAGAACTCCAATTTAAACAAATGGATATCCCTATAACAATTGATACAACTTACTCTATTCCTTCAAAGTGTTATTTTTCTCCTCATTATTTATCTAACCTTGATGATATGATAGGGGTACGAGTATTTACTCCGACCGTGTATTTTTACGAATCGGGATCTACCGTATCACGTCGAGATTGTGTTTTTCGGGTTATGAAGGAAGCTTTAGTGAAGGTATTGGTGCCATATTACCCTTTTGCAGGTAGAATAAGGGAGACTGAAAATGGGAAGCTTGAAGTTTACTTTGAGTATGATAAAGGAGTTGTTTTCATTGAGGCTCATTCGGATGCGCTTTTAGCTGATCTCGGAGATTTATCAGTACCGAATCCTGCGTGGAAGAAGCTTATACATTTGTTTCAAGATGAAGAGCAGTACAAAGTTGTTAATATGCCTCTTGTTATAGCTCAAGTGACTAAATTTAGATGTGGTGGATTTAGCCTTGGTTTGAGAATGTGTCATTGTCTTTGTGATGGTGTTGGTGCAATGCAGTTTCTTTCTGCATGGGCTAAAACAGCAAAATCGAACGTTTTGGTGATTGATCCTGAGCCGTGTTGGGATCGGGAAATCTTATTACCTAGAAGCCCTCCGATGATCGAGTTCAAACACGATGAGTTTAAGAGACTAGACGAGGGATCAAGTTTAACAAGGTGTCTTTGGGAGGGGAAACTAACACAGAAATGTTATAGAATCAGCAGGGAATATCAACTCAATCTCAAAATGCTTGCACAACAAAATGGAACATCTTGCTGCACAACATTTGATGCAATGGCTGCTCATGTTTGGAAATGTTGGGTACGAGCAATGGAAATTGAACCCCTCGATTACGAGCTTCGTCTCACATTTTCCGTCAATGCTCGTACCAAACTTAAGGATCCTCCTCTAACAAGTGGCTTCTATGGAAATGTGCTTTGCGTTGCTTGTGCAATGAGCACCGTAGAGCACTTATTATACAGATCCTTAACGGAGACAGCATGTATAGTGAACAAGGCACGATTAAGGATCAATGAGGAATACTTGAAGTCTACAATTGACTACATTCATCTTCATAGACCTAAAAAGCTTGAATTTGGAGGTAAACTATCAATCACACAATGGACAAGGTTTGAAATGTATGAAACGGCGGATTTCGGGTGGGGAAAACCAGCTTACGTTGGTCCTATGGACTTGACTCCAACACCACAAATGTGTGTGTTTTTGCCTGATAATGAAGGGAATGGTGCAATGATGGTATGTATATGCTTACCTGAATCTGCTTCCCAGAGCTTTGGAGAATTGCTGATGGAGCATGTAGTAGTCAATTAGCACCCTTCAAATTCTTATAACAATAAAAAGTGAACAAATCAAATATCTGATCTCATAGTTCAAGCATCAAATCAATAACACAACACAGGAGACAGTAGAAATAGCAGGAAATAAAATATCACCAGACATGAATAAATGTGGTAACGAAGAACCTCAACTCATGAAAAAAACACAAGAGCTAATAATCCCATGAGCAGATGGCAATTACTTGCCCCAAATCTCAACATTCCTGCTGAAGATGTGTTTGAGTTATCTGAAGGACCTGTACCAGACGGCGTAGTTGCTCCAGATGGAGCTTCAGTTACAGTTGGAGGAGAAGGAGATGGACTAGATGAAGGACCTTCAGCAGGTGGAAGAGCAATTGTACCACCATTAGCTGTGAGAATTTGAAATAATTAGTGATAAAGTATGATTAAAATCTTAACTACATGAAAAAAAAATGGTAAGAATATCACTCACCGCCGCACTGACTGAGAGAAAGTGAAACTTTACATGCCGCAGGAAGACCAAGAGCTCTTCCAAAATCAATCGGAATTCCGATCTGACCGGCGCTAGAAGCCAGTTGGCAAATACAAATAGGCTGAGTATTCACCAAATTCGAAAGCTCCGGACAGCAAGCCGGATCCGGTTTAGCCAAAGTGCTTCCGTTTTGAACATAGGTCAAACAATCAGCGAGACCGGCGAGAGCAGTAAAGCAATCCGTCGTAGATGGAGAAGTGCTTTGTGAAGATACAAGTGACAGATCCGCCGTGAGATAAAAAACGACGATCAAAGCGACGACGAACTTATTGAAAACAACGACGGTTGGTTTGGGTTGCGCCATTGATGGATTTTGCCTTTGAACTTTCTCTTCTCAAGCAGAGCAGCAGCCCGTGACCGATGTTTGTACTTATGATACTGATTTAAATCTCTGCTATTTGTCTAGTAGTTGTAGCTTTAAATACGGATTACGAATTTTCTGCGGGTCATACTGTGTTTTGTAATGATGGAATTATTCCCTAACAAATTTTTAATATTTTATAAATGGAAAAATGGATACCCTAACAATCTATTTAGGGAATCAATTCAATTTTTCTTATACCGTATCATTTTATATTTATAATAATTTTGGTAAATTTTTTTAAATTTATAATCGAAATTTGATTAGATTGAGTTTTAGAAATTAGAAATTTGTATTTTATATATTTTAGAATTAATAAACAAAAACAAGATGGTATTCATGAATTTCAATATCCAGTTGGCTACTGAATTGATGCTTTAAATGGTAATTCCGAAATTTACTTGGAGAAAAGTTTGTTTTAGGGTAGAATACAAAATATTGAGGAATTTGAAATTGTTTTATATAATATATAAATAATATTTTTGTATGGGAAAAACTAAAAAGGGAGGTGGGTGTGGGTGGTTGCATTGACAGATGGGCGTTATAAATTGTATTGGTAGCGGTGGAAGTAAATGGGCTACAATGCCACTGCACTGCCTGCTACCTAACTCTCTTTAATTTGCTTATATACAAATAGGCGACAGACGAAGATGCTGCCCTCCGAAAATCCTTTTTTATCCAGATCATCCATTTTCATATTTCTTAATTCAAATTCTAAAATAATGGAAAATTTTAATATTGATATACCAGAACGGCCTAAAATGTTATCCATATGGAAAAATATTTCGTTGTTGCCACTAACAATAGTGAAACGCAAATGCGATTTTTTGTTGTGATTACAAAAAGAATCGTATATCACCGCTCGTGGTTGGCTAGTGTGATTGCTTTAGACCGTCAATTTTGACTATGTAGAGCATTGATCGTGATTCCGGAAATGAATCTTTCTTTTTGTTGTCTATAAATTCTATGGATGCTAATTTGTATTATCCATCCCACTACCAGATAGATAATCAAAATTTCATATCCACCATAAACGGGATGGAAAGAGATTTAATATATAACCGTTTCGTTATCCGTTCAATTATTTATTTAAATAATTGTATCAACTCTACTTATATTTATTAGATATTTTTAAAATCTTTGCCTTAATTAGATTATCTTAATTAGAAAGTAAACTCAATTATTGCCAATTCAACCTTTTTTTTTCAAATTCGTTTTAATTTTTTCATCTCCCTCTCAATGATTTCAAATTGATTCTTGCCATTATTTCGTCGTCTTCTTCAAAGTACGAATTCTTATTATGTAGATCGTATTTTTGGGTTTTTGTTTTCCTATTGTTTTTTTTCGATTTGATCAAAAGTGACTTAATAATTTTTAATATTTATTCATTAATTGCATTTTTTAAAATATGTTAACATGATAATTATTTGTTTACATTTGCCTTTAGGTATTGTAAAACCTTTTAGTATTGTCCAACTATAGAGGATATGAAAAATGATATTATTGGTCTCTATGATAAAACCATCAAAGTTTAAAATTATAATCATGGAAAGAGTTATTTAATTTTATATTAATTCTTTAAGATTTTTTTGATTTATTTAAAGATGAATATTTTATTATTTTTTAAAAAAAATCAAAATTGAACACCGTTGGTTAACCGCTAACCCAATGGTTAATTCATAGCGAATATGGAGCGGGGAGTGGGCGGATAACAAAAGGATGAGGCGGGGGCGGGGAACGGGTAAACATTATCTTAGGCAGGGCGGGTATGTAATACCTCCGAACAGTGGCGGCATGGAGGTTCGGTACGAAAAGATGAAAGCAATCGATCATGGTTGAGATTGAGACGGGCAACAAAGAATCAACCCAATGTGAATAAAGGCCAAGATACTTAAGGAAAATAAAGAAATAGTGTAAGGTTAGGCACATATCGAAGACTAGAGAACATTTGAGATTAGACTCAATCCAATAAGGAGTGATACATTAAGGGTCATAAAGGCATGACCCAAGTCCATATCTTTGGATAAGGGGGGATTTTAGTAATGTTGACCACCTAAAAAGAATAGATGCACAAGTTATGAGAGGAAATAGGAAATTCCACGGGATTCAAGGAATTAGTTTGAAATTAGGGTGGAAATTAATGTAATTTTCTTGGAATTAGGGAAAATTGATTAGATTATCTTGGAATTAGAGAGTGATTGACTCCAAGGCATGACTCAAGTCAAGTCAAGTCATGAACTCTATAAATACCTTAAGTTTTGGCAAGACTAAGTGTGTGTTCTGCACAAATTATATAATGTATAATCAGAATTTATAATTAGAATGCAGAATCAAAATATATAATTAGAATATACGTAGTGTTCTGTGTAAACATATAATGAATTATAAAATATAAAAGTGTTCTGCAAAAATATTGTAATTGAAATGT
>RWGZ01001005.1:29858-50080 GCA_009725065.1 Utricularia reniformis | reverse complement strand
TCGTTGCCCCGATCGGGTCTGTGTTTTTTATCAAAGTTGTTTCTTGCAGGCTCATAGAAGGGCTCTGGACCTTGTCTCTGCTGTCCAGTTAAGTCGAAGCATCTCTTCGGCTTTTGAAGATGGAGAGTCGACTTGCCTTAGCTCAGCGGCAAGTCGAGATCAAGCAACAAGAGCTGGAATCGGTCTGGGCCGATTAGGACCGCTTGAATGGAGAGCTGCTTGAGGTGGGCACTGAGCTTTCAATAGCTACTTCTAAGGTGGGAGAGGCCCAAGCAGCTGCGAACTCCGCTACGGCCCGCGTTTTGAACTGGAGCATCAGATTCAGGAATTATCTGACGAGAGCAACAGACTTCTCCTTCGGTCCCAGGAAGAGAAAGATGCCTTAAGGGAGGAAAAAGAAGCATTAAATGAAGATTTGGTTAGGGTTAAAGGAGTAACTGAGGAGGCGGTCCGGGAATCCTTTCTGGGTTTTGCCCGATCGCCCTTGATGTTTGCCTTAGCGGCAAACGTCTATGGACCGAGCGTCTCCCAATATATGGATAACATGAAGGACCAAATGGTCAGCAAATTTGGTCTGGATCATGAAGATGTGCGTTGGGAGACGATCGACCCCCTAACCAAAGATAGAAGCTTCCGAGAGATCCCAGAGCTCGAAGAACTCCGCTGGAGAACGATCCCAATTATCCTCTCTTTGACATGATGGAGAGATCGGTCAATGAGATAGTTGAAGAGAGAGGCAAAAAGGTAGAGGATCTCAAGGATGGATCGCGGAGAAGTCTGCAGAAGCAGACAAGGACGAAGGACGGATAGACTAGGTCTTTAATTTTCAAGTCCATTCCTTTTTGTATTTACTTTGTAAACTCAATTTCTTCAATAGAATATTTTTGCTAAGAATAAGCTCGAGGTTCAAGCTGAACCCGGACCGAACGGTCCTCTCAACTTAACTTTGAGTCTTGCTGGGTTTAATAAGTTAGGGAATTTCAACTGCGCTAACAGACCACACTTGAATCCGTCCCTATATAATATTATGACCTTGCGGCGTTGCCTTGGTTCTTTATAAGTCCCATGACAAGCTTAGCCGAAGCCCCGGTTCTGAGGACAGTCCCATGGCGAGTTTCGGATTACGCTTTGACTGGCTAACTCTGTGCTTGTTATCTCTTTCATGGCTAAGCACAAGAAAGCAAGGGCTGTTTCTAGGTGGTGGGTGCCATCGAAAGGGAAATTAAGTTCGTAGTGAGTTCTGGGAGTTTTGCGATCCATCTAAGTACTCAGCAAGCGTGGAAGCAAATGACTCGTCAGAGCGGTCACACTACTTGGGAGCCTTATGGATGGACCGCTACAGTCACCAGTCCAAACTCGTCCAGAAAATCCAACTTCAAGATCGGTCACTCATCTAGCTAGAAATAGTTTGTAATGCACTCATTGTAACTTATTCATGTATGAGAAACATTTTACAGTTCAGAATTGCCAAATAGCGTCAAATGCTTTATATACAATATCGCCTTAGGTTCATAACATTCCAGGTTCGGGGGATCTCGCTTCCATCCAAAGTTTCTAACTTATAAGCCACATACCCTATGTTCTTCAGGACTCGATAGAGTCCTTCCCAATTCCTGTCCAACTTCCCAACGTTTCTTTGAACTCTCACATTCCTGGGCAAGACCCGTTTGTTATGAGTCCGCTCCATTGTTCGTTGATAGGCACACATGTGCGCATAGATGGCATTCCTTTTCTCTTCTATCATTTCCAAATCTAAGAATCTTCACTCATCGTTGAGATGCTCGTCCTATTGGGTTATTCAAGGTGATCATATGGCAACCTCCACTGGACTTACCGCTTCGGACCCGTATACCAAAGAAAATGGAGATTCTATGGTCATTGAACGGGGAGTAGTCCGGTAAGCCCATAGAACCTCGTAGATGTGATCGGACCACTTTCCCCCAAAATCTTCCAACTTAGTTTATAATCCCTTCACGATAACTTTGTTGGATAGCTACGTCCATTCGTTAGTCTGGGGATGAGTCACCGATGAGAAATGCTGAGCAATACCCAATTTGACGTAAAGATCCCGAACGGCTTTACTGCGGAATTGAAGTCCATTACCTGATACAAAAGCTCGAGGTACTCCAAAGCGGCTTATGATGTTCCTCCACAGGAAGTGCTTCACAACCTTTTTGGAAATAATAGCTACCGCTTCAGCCTCGATCCACTTTGTAAAATATTAAACCACCACAATGCAGAACTTTCGCTGCTGGACTGATCGAGGAAACGATCCCAAGATATCAATCCCCAATCTGTCAAATGGACAAATAAGTTGAGTCATTGACAGGGTGCTCCTGGAAGTTTGGGGACAGAAGAATGGTGTTGGCAAACAGCGCAACGTCTTGTGTACTTTTTAGCATCCTCGAGGAGCGTTGGCCAGAAATACCCGGCCCTAATAATGCGATGATATAGTGATCGGGCCCCAAAATGTATACCGCATATCCCTTAATGAACATAAATCATGACGACCTCAGCCTCGATAGGGGATATGCATCGCAAGAGCGGTCCTTCAAAACTTTTCTTGAATAATTGTCCGTCATTTAGCACATATCGCTTCGCCCGGGTCTCAATCTTTCTGGCCTCAGATGCATCTATAGGTAGATGGCCATCGGTCAGATACTTGACAAAAGGGGCCATCCACGTGGGCTCTACTGGTGAGTCAATGGCGTTTATTTTCAAGTCATAGAGTTCATGTCATAAAGCCCCCAACATCCTCAAGCGACTGTTAGGTCATAGAAATTTCGACCGAAGGTCAGTCCTGAATATGGACCGATACTGTGTCTAGTCCAATGTCCGGTTGGCCTGCAGCCAGCCTGGCTAATGCGTCGGCCACCTTATTTTGTTCTCTAGACACATGGTCAAGTGAGAATTCACGGAACTTTCTTGACATCTCCAGGACCTTTGCATGATATAGCTTCATAGTTGGCTCATGTGTTTCAAATCGTCCTGCGAATTGCTCCACAACCAACTTGGAGTCTGGGAACATTCGCACTTTAGCAACTCCCATCTTTTGGGCTAAGGTCATCCCCGACAGCACGGCCTCGTATTCCACCATGTTGTTCGTTCCAGAAAACAAGAACTTGACCGCGGAGTGGATAACGTCGCCTTGAAGAATAGTAATGGTGATGCCCGCTCCTTTTCACCCGAATGTTGATCCGTCAACATAAATGATCCATCAGTCGTCCTCTTAGTTCAGAAATATGACTGATCGGGTCATCTCGACCACGAAATCCGCGAGGACTTGAGCCTTGATCGCCCTCCGGGGAACGAATTCCAAATACATGGAGCTGATCTTGATTATCCACTTGGCCAACCTTTCATTGGAGTCCGCTTGACTCAAAACTGCCTTCAGTTATTGATCAGTATACACATAAACCTTTCGGCCTTCAAAATAATGCTTAAGCTTGGATATAACTTTCTGCAAGGCCAGGGTAAATTTCTCCAATGTAGTGTATCTGGTTTCGGCTGGTACAAGGGAATGGCTCACGTAGTAGACATGTCGGTGAACGTCATCCCCAATGATTACCAAAGCTACGCTGACTGCGGCCTCTGATACGGCCAGATATAACCCTAAGGGTTCATGGCAAGTCGGGCTCACCATCACAGGAGGAGTGCTCAGATAAGTTTTCAGGTCTGAGAATGCCCGGTCGCACTCTTCGGTCCAGCCAAGATGGTTGGCTTTTCTTAATACTCTAAAAAAAGGGAAATCCCGATCCGTGGACCTAGAGATAAACTTGCTCAGCGCTGCCAATCGGCCAGTCAGCCTCTGAATTTCTCGTTTGTTTCTCGGAGGTTGCATGTCAATAATCGCCTGGACTTTCTCCGGATTAACTTCTATGCCTTTCTCGGAAACGTCATATCCGAGGAACTTGGCACTTTGAATCCCGAAGCAACACTTGTTCAGATTTAGTTTGAGCTTATATTTACGGCATACTTCGAAACAACGAGACAAATAAAGAATATGATCTTCATCATTCATGGACTTGACAATCATATCATCAACATACACTTCCATAACGTTGCCTATCAAATCCCTAAAGATCTTGTTGACAAGCCTCTGGTATGATTCGCCAGCGTTCTTTAAACCGAAAGGCATAACCTCATAGCAATAAACGCTGTCTTCTGTCATGAATGATGACTTCTTCTGATCTTCCTTAGCAAGGAAGATCTGATGGTACCCGGAGTAAGCGTCCATGGTACTCATCATTGTGCTGTCAGCTACAGCATCCACCAATCGGTTAATATGTGGCAGTGGGAATGGATCCGACTCACAGCTCTTGTTGAAGTCGGTAAAATCAATGTACATTCTCCACTTCCCATCTGCCTTGGAGACCACCACTGGGTTCGCAACCCATTCAGTGTAGTGAATCTCCCTAATGATACCCGACCGCAGCAACATGTCCACCTCGGCCCGGATGATCTCAATCTTCTCGGGAGAATAGCGTCTCCTCTTTTTCCTAATAGGCTTGGTTCCTGGCTCAGTGTTGATCCGATGCTCACTCTCGGATCGTTCAATCCCCGACACATTGTTCGGGGTCCAAGAGAATATGTCCACATTGCTTCTCAGCAAGCGGACCAGCTCTTCTTTGAAGGTAGGGGCCAAATGTACCCCGATGCGAGTAGTCTTGGTTGAGTCATCCTCAACAAAGTTGATAAGCTTGAACTCAACGTGTTCCATGGCCTGCCTCGGGTGCGGGGGCTCTTCGAGCAGATCCACCCGAGCTCTCTTGATTGGTGCTAATGTTCGGCACGAGCTCATGTAGCACTGTCTTGCTACTTTATGGTTCCCCTTGACAGAAATCACTCCATGAGTGGAGGGGAACTTGAGCATCATGTGGTATGTAGAAGGGACCGCCTCAAACTTACTAAGGCCGGTCCGTCCAATAATGGTGTTGTAAGCCAGATCAACTTCAACGACTATGAACTCCAGAGTTTCCGATCGGTCCCTACCTGGCTCCCCCAGAGTGACCGGGAAAACAATTTTCCTGCACGGGATGACACTCCTCTGGTCGAATGCCCAAAGGGTTATGTTGACGATAGGGAGATCATGAGCAGCTTCACGTAGCATCTCAGCTACTTCATGATTCATCAGATTGCATGAAGCCCCAGTGTCCACCAAAATCCTATGGACCCATCCGTCGGCGATGATTCCAGTGATGATGAGGGGATTATCACATGGATCGGTAACCCATTCTCGATCGGCTGCGGAGAAGGTGATATCGCCCTCGAAGGTAGAGGACTGCTCAACCGATTCATATTTGACCAGCGCCACAGATTCAGAGCTTTTGGGAAACTCCTCACACACTACTCTTTTTTGGTCCCTAACTGACTCATTAATTCTTATTCCGTCGGAGATATCATAAATGTCTCCGGCGACCTCTCTTTTCCTAGGCACCTCCTCATTTGGGAGAGGTTGGGTGCCTACTTCAGCAGGTGGAGGAGCTGGCTGCTCCTGCCATCCACCTTCGTTTCGCAGGGCTCTATCGCCACGGCCCCGCCATCTCCTCATTTGGCCTTGGCCACGGTTTTCTTGACCGTGCTGGCCTCTATCTTGTTCGGGTTGGGGGGGACCTTCGGTCTCCTTCCCGATCGTTGTAGTGTCAGGGCTGGCCCAGATTATCTCTCCCCCTCGGCCTGTAACGATCGTCACTTTGATGGCTCGTTAGGGGAGACTCCGCTCACTTGCCCCTATGATCATTATAATCGGGCTTTTCCTTATTCTTTGCCGCTACCGTCTCTCGCAGTAGCGGGCATTTCAGCGTCGGGTGATCGCGGTTGTGATGCAACTCGCAATATACCCGATTGTCCTCCTTCTTCGGGGGGACATTCTTCTCAGCCATAGCCGCAACTTCCCGCGGCTTCCTCTTAGGGTAAGACACCCTATGATCGCCTAGGGGATCAAAATTCCAGCTAGGCTTTCGATATCCCGCTCCCAGCGCTTCATCCACCTTGTTATACTTATTGATTTTCTGAATGAGTTTTCCCAAGGTGGACGGTGGGCTTTTTACAAGGCTGGCCGAAAGGCCGCACGGTCCCAAAACCTATTGCAAGATATCAATTTTATCTCGGAGCTCCAACTTGATACCCCGAGCAGTTCTGTTGAACTTCTCCATAAAAGAACGGATTCTCATCTTTGACGGGATATACTTCAAGTCGTATAGTTGCTACCTACTTCGATGCGGTCCTACATTTGGAGCAAACTTCTCCGAGAAAGCCAGGATGAATCTGCCATACGAATGTATGGATCGGGCCGGTAAGTTCATGAACCAGGTCCGGGATCGGCCTGCAACACTACCGCGAAGATGCGACACTTTAGTGAGTCAGAGGTCCGAACGGTCCCCATCCTCAACTTGAAATCCGCGACGTGATCGATCAGATCACCGTCGCCCGGGAATACCGGCAACCCTTTGGGGTTGCGGTAGTATCGATCGGGGACTGCCGCCCAGATCTCTTCGGAAAAAGGGAGTATCAAATCTCCCAACGCGATGGAGACACCTCCAGATTGCTGGGATGATGTCTGGGCTACATGTAGATTATGTCACCAGTCATCATCCTTGATCCGCCTGATCGGGGAATCCATGGCCCGATCAAATAGTCCAGGATTGCTCCCCAGATTAGGCCCGCAATCCCTCTGCGTTCGCAGGGTCTCTAACTCACGGGAAAGTTCGTCGATGAGTTTCTGCATATGTTCCTGGTCCGTGTCACGACCCGTGAGAGAAGTCGTGCCATCCAGCGGTGTATAGAGGTCAGCGGTGCGCAAGACCTGGGTTCACTTGAGCTGTCGTTAGTTTTATAGGCTGGATCATGGCCGAGTGGCCTTGACTTGCACGCTCATAGGCCAGGTGATGCTAGTTTATACTGCCGAGGGTTGCAGGGCACGTTCCCTCTCCGCGGTATTGCAGGTGAACGAGGTTCCCAGCGTCAACGGATGCCTCATTCGAGACCCGTCCGTCCTGATCCTCGTGACCGTAATCTCTAGTCCCATGCCCGGTCATCCCACCCATCCCTTAGTCATGGATGATTCATGCTTGTTGGTCTGGTTACTATTTCATAATAGTCCTTCACGTACAACATCCGAGATTACACACGCTAATGCGACCAAATGTTTTCTACACTTAATAACAAAAATTCCTTCACGACTAATTGGACATAAGCGTCCATGAGCGCTGGGACCGCGAGGAATCCTTCTCAACAACTCGAGTCGGGTTCGGTCTCCGGAGCATCACGACCTACAACACATGCTTCACGTGAGATTATGCCTCAGTAAGATAACTTAAGAGGAATGTAAAATTTGGAATGAATTTAATCCCCGTTAACCCTTCCCGATTTCCCGTTCGAGTCATTAAGCATTTTCCTCGTTATTGTATGCCACATACTATCTTTTTCCTAGTCATATTCATCTGTGGATGACGTAGGTGGCCATCTCCGTAAGTCGAGGTTTTCATACAGTGACAAGTCACGTTGCCATTGGGGATAATCCTTGGCCGTATGAGCCCAATCCCGCTCCCGTAGGACGGAGCTCGTCATGCATATGCCATTATGAGGGAATGAGGATTCCCCTTTCTGTTTGTGATTGGCCAGCATTGGTTTGGGAGAAGTATGCTTCCAGGTTGGATGTTCGTCCATTGGCCGTGGCGGTAGCGCCATAGCTTCATCGGAAGCAGACTTCACCCCCAACAAGAGCTGGGCGACGAAGTATGCCCTAGGGTGTTCATCGCCGTGAGCGTGAGTGAGCTCTTAAGTTACCTTACCTTTTGTTCTTATCTTACTTCCTTTTTCCTCCACCTCGTTCTTTCCTTTCCTTAGTTTTTATGAGTTAGACTTTTGAGGGTTAGTGTTCCTACTTCTTGTCGACAGCCGCCTGTTGCTCTGCTCGTCAGTCCGCGCGGTTGCTTCAAGCCGGTCGACAGGGCAGCTTTTGTGTCATGCCCTTCATTTCGGCCGTTGGAGTCAGTTTGCCGGCGAAGTTTCAGCGTACGTGGTGGGGCACGGTCTGTCTTTACTTGGCTGTAGGTCGGCTTGTCGTCTCTTGTTTGTCACCTTATGGTCATCCGAGCGTTCGGTCGGCGTTGGTGTCCTAGGCCGTGATGCCTTAAGGCTCGTTCCCTTGTCATTGCCGATGATTGGGTTTATGGATCCTTGATCCGACTTTTGCGGTCTGTCCGTCGTGGTGATTGGAGTTAGTCATAGTTGTCCATTCCTGGTTTGGTTTTAACGGGTTTTACATTTCTCCCCCCCTTAAGAAGTTTTGTCCCTGAAACTACTTCGGCCCTTACCTGTTTTGAACAGTTCGGGGTGTGTCTTTTTCATGTGTTCTTCAAGTTCCCAAGTGGCCTCATCTGCCATTCTCTCGTCCCATTTTATCTTGAGGTACGAGATCACTCCTTTCCATGTCGGCCTTTCATCTCTTGCCAGTACCTTGATCGGGCGAGGCATTGTGTTTATTCCAGGCCACCAGAACTACTGCTTAACGTCACGGTACATTTTCTCTTCATGTGAGGCATTTGGCAATATTTCACCATTTGGCATGTGAGGCATTGTGAGACGAATTCCGCAATATTTCTCTTCATTCCAGGCCACCAGAACTACTGCTTAACGTCACGGTACATTTTCGTCCCTCCTGGATGGATCGTCAGGGCTGTGTTATGCGCATCGTGGAGAATCTGTTGGATGATCTGTTTTTCACTTGGTACGCAGACTCGTCCCCTATACCTTAGGAGTCCATCCTGTCGTCGCTAGAACTCGGGGTGGTTTTGGTTCATCATGTCCAACCATTTGATGGCGTCGTTGTGTCGGGCTTGTTCTTTTCGAATTCGCTGAAGTAGATCAGGTTCCAGGGTCAGGGCCGCGAATCTCCCTTCTGCATCCGTGATCAGTTCAACGTTAAACTCCCTTAGTTCTTTTTCCAGTGGGCTTGGTCACGGTTCTCCCGTTCGTTTCCGACTTAGAGCATCAGCCACTTGATTTGCTTGGCGTGGATGATATGTAAATTCCACATCGTAGTCTTGGATTAGTTCCAACCATCTTCTTTGATGCATATTGAGATCTCTTTGGGTGAAGATGTATTTCAGGCTTTGATGATCGAATTAGATGAAGGTTTTGACTCCGTATAGATAATGTCTCCACAATTTAAGACCAAACACCACTGCTGCTTACTCTAGATCGTGCGTGGGGTAGTTCAGTTCATGCCTTCACAATTGACGTGACGCATAGGTGATAACTCCGTCTTTCTGTGTGAGGACAGCTCCCAGCCCTTCCCCAGATGCATCACAGTACATTTTAAAGTCCTCTCCTTCTTTAGCTAGTGATAGGATTGGGGCTCGGGTGAGGTGTGATTTGAGTTGGTCGAAGCTCTTTTGGCAATCCTCGTTCCATCCGAACTTTGCCCCTTTCTGGGTGAGCTGCATCATCAGTCTTGCGAGCAGCGAAAATCCTTTCACAAATCTTCGGTAGTAACCCGCCAATCCTAGGAAGCTTCTTACTTCCGTAACATTCGATGGGGTCGGCCAGTCCACCACTGCTTCAATTTTTCTTTTGTCCATCGTGATCCCCTATGTGTTGATCACATGCCCAAAAATCCCACTTCACGCATCCAAAATTCACACTTCGAGAGCTTGGCATATAGTTGGTTCTCTCTCAGCGTTTGAAGCACTATCTTGAGGTGTTCCTTGTGGCTTTCTTCGTCGCGCGAGTATATTAGGATGTCGTCAATAAAAACCACCACAAATTTGTCCACGAAGGGTTGGAAGAGTCGGTTCATAAGGTCCATGAATGCTGCCGGTGCATTCGGTAGTCCAAAAGATAGCACTTTAAACTCGTAATGCCCATAGCGTGTCCGGAACGCAGTTTTCGGAACGTCCTCTGCCTTATTTTTCAGTTGGTGGTATCATGATCGGAGGTCGATTTTGGAGAATACTCCTGCTCCCTTGAGTTGGTCGAACATGTCATCGATTCTTGGCATCGGGTATTTATTCTTCCTTGTCAATTTGTATAGCTCTCGGTAGTCTACAAAAAGCCTCATAGTTCCATCCTTTTTCTTCACAAAGAGGACCGGAGCTCCCCACTTGGATGTGCTTGGTTGGACGATTTTTCTTTCAATCAATTCTGATAGTTGTTCTTTCAATTCTCGTAGCCCCGCAGGTGCCATCCTATATGGTGTCTTGGCTACTGGTCGGGCTCCTTCCACTAGCTCTATTTCGAATTCGATTTCCCGATCAGGCATGTCTCCGGGCAGCTCGTCGGGAAATACGTCCGGAAATTCTTGGGCTATCGGTATGCTGGCCAACGCTGGTTGTTTATCCTCGCTCATAAAATAAGCTAGCACCATTCCCCGTACGTGAGACTGAGTTGCGTTAGCCTCCTCCCTGGTCTTCTTGGTTCGTCTTCTTTCTTTCTTAGCATTTGTGGTTGGGCGGATCCAGTGTCGATTAGTTTGGTCCGAGATTTGCAGCATTCGCTCGACACAATTTATGATTGTGCGATGTTTGCTCAGCCAGTCTATCCCTAATATTACCTCGAATTCGCACTCTCCCACCAATTCTAGTAAGTTGGCCGGTAACATTCTCCCAGCGACTTGTATTGCAACTTCTTCGTACTTCTTGGTGCACGTCATTGTATTTCCCCCGGGTGTTCGTATGATAAGCCATGGGTGTAGTTCAGTGCTTGTTAAGTATCTCGTCATCGGGCAATGATTCGAAATAAACGAATGTGTTGCCCCGCAGTCAAATAACGCGCACAGTAATTGGTTGTGTATCAAGCTTTTACATGCCAGGGTGTTAGCGTCCAATGCAGCTTGGCAATGATTCACACAATAGACCCTGGCGATCACCTTGGTTGGTTCTTTAAGGGGGACTGTTGCGGCGGGTTGCACGATCTGCTTCTTCTTGGTTGGGCACTCCCTTGCGAAGTGACCCGGTAGTCTACACTCGTAGCACACATTGCTGCCCATACGGCATTATCCTTGGTGACTTTTCGAGCATTTCGGGCATGTTGAGTACGCCTTGCGTTCCGGGTAGCATGTGTTCGTCTTTTTGCTTGTCATCATCATTTCTAAGTCTTCCACTCGTCCCCTTTTTGGCAACATGGCATCTTCTTCCTTAAGCTCAGCTTCCACTGTGAGAGCAGCGGCGTACAAATCGTTGACTTTATCCGTAATGATTGCCGATACTCTTCCTCGTATTATCACAATTAGCCCCCTACAGAACTTGAGGACTTTTAAGTGGCCAATCTTGTCCACCTGTGAATACCTCGATAGCGTTTGGAATCTCGTGAAGTACGCTGAGACTCCTTCGCCTGGTCGTTGGGAAATCGCTTCGAAGTCGGCCATCTTTTGCAATATTGCCACCTCGGGTACAAATCGGGCATTGAATTATGTCGTAAATTCCTTCCATGAAAGTTCGTCATCCTCTTCATCCTTGAGTGACTCCTACCATTCGAAGGCTTCCCCCATCAAAAAGTACGAGGCTACCGTAGCTTTTATCTTCTCGGGAGTTCCTTGTAATTTCATGCTCCGTTCTATCTCCTTCAGCCAAGATTCCGCTCGGTCATGATCGCCTTCAGTGAACGTGGGTACACGTAATTTCTTGAGACGGCCGTGGTGCAGGCGTATCTGTTCCCCTTGATCCGTGTCGGTTCCTTTGTTCTGATCGGGTCGGTCCTCGTGCATTTCTAACACCCGATCGCTCAGGGTGGTTTTTTCGGGTGAGTTCTGGTTTACGTTTTCTCCAGCGTTCGCTCAGCTAGTCACTGATTGTGTCCTCCTTAGTGCCATCCTTTCCTAAAACGATGGTTCACACATAGATTGATGGTTAACGAGTATCAATTAAATTGTCAAACCTATATCTCCGTGTTTTGCTCACGGTGCCTCTCCCGGGGTTGTTCTTGGATTCCAACACACCCCCAGACCGATCATACTTTGGTATACCCTTTTATCTGCCCCATTTTTTACTGCTCCGATACCATAAAAACTGTCATGACCCGTGAGAGAAGTCGTGCCAGCTAGCGGTGAACAGAGGTCAGGGTGCGCAAGACCTGGGTTCACTTGAGCTATCGTTAGTTTTATATGCTGGATCATGGCCTAGTGGCCGTGACTTGCACGCTCGTAGGCCAGGTGACGCTAGTTTATACTGTCGAGGGTCGCAGGGAGCATTCCCTCTCCGCGGTATTACGGGTGAACGAGGATCCCAACGTCAACGGATGCCTCGTTCGAGACCCGTCCGTCCTGACCCTCGTGACCGTAATCTCTAGTCCCATGCCACGTCGTCCCACCCATCCCTTAGTCATGGATGATTCATGCTTGTTGGTCTGGTTACTATTTCATAATAGTCCTTAACGTACAACATCCGAGATTACACACGCTAATGCAACCAAAAGTTTTCTACACTTAATAACAAAAATTCCTTCACGACTAATTGGACATAAGCGTCCATGAGCGCTGGGACCACGAGGAATCCTTCTCAACAACTTGAGTCGGGTACGGCCTCCGGAGCTTCACGACCTACAACACATGCTTCACGTGAGATTATGCCTAAGTAATATAACTTAAGAGGAACGTAAAATTTGGAATGAATTTAATCCCACGTTAACCCTCCCTGATTTCCCGTTCGAGTCATTAAGCATTTTCCTCATTATTGTATGTATGCAAAATACTATCTTGTTCTTAGTCATATTCATCCGTGGATGACGTAGGTGGCCATCTCCGTAAGTCGAGGTTTTCATACTGTGACAAGTCACGTTGCCATTGGGGATAATCCTCGACCGTAGGAGCCCAATCCCGCTCCCGTAGGACGGAACTCGTCATGCATATGTCGTTCTGAGGGAATGGGGATTCCTCTTTCTGTTTGTGATTGGCCAGCATTGGTTTGGGAGAAGTATGCTTCCAGGTTGGACGTTCGTCCATTGGCCGTGGCAGTAACGCCATAGCTTCCTCGGAAGCAGACTTCACCCCCAACAAGAGCTGGGCGACGAAGTATGCCCTACGATGTTCATCGCCTGAGCGTGAGTGAGCTCTTAAGTTACCTTACCTTTTGTTCTTATCTTACTTCCTTTCCCCCCCCCTCGTTCTTCCCTTTCCTTAGTTTTTATGAGTTAGACTTTTGAGGGTTAGTGTTCCTAATTCTTGTCGACAGCCGTCTGTTGCTTTGCTCGTCAGTCCGCGCGGTTGCTTCAAGTCGGCCGACAGAGCAACTTTTGTCTCATGCCCTTCATGTCAGCCGTTGGAGTCAGTTTGCAGGCGAAGTTTCAGCGTACGTGGTGGGCGCGGTCTGTCCTTACTTAGCAGTAGGTCGGCTTGTCGTCTCTTGTTTGTCACCTTATGGTCATCCGAGCGTTCGATCGGCATCGGTGTCCTAGGCCGTGATGCCTTGCGGCTCGTTNAGAAGCATTGAAGGAAGATTTGGTTAGGGTTCAAGGAGCAACTGAGGGCGCGGTTCGGGAAGCCCTTTTGGGTTTTGCCCGATCGCCCCTGATGTTTGCCTTAGCGACAAACGTTTATGAACCGAGCGTCTCCCAATATAGAGATAACATGAAGGACCAAATGATCATCAAATTTGGTCTGGATCCCGAAGATGAACGTTGGGAGACGATCGATCCCCTAACCAAAGATGGAAGCTTCCGTGAGATCCCAGAGCAGGAAGAACCCCCGCTGGGGAATGATCCCAACTATCCACTCTTTGACCTGATGGAGAGATCTATCAATGAAATAGTTGAAGAAATGGGCAAAAAGGTAGAGGATCTCAAGGCATGGATCACGGAGAAGTCTGGGGAAGCAGATAAGGAAGAAGGACAGATAGACTAGGTTTTTAATATTTTAGTTCATTCCTTTTTGTATTTGCTTTGTAAACTCTGTTTTCTCAATAAAATATTTTTGCTAAGTGTAAGCTTGGGGTTCAAGCTGAACCCGGACCGAACGGTCCTCTCAACTTAGCTCTGAGTCCTGCTGGGTTTAGTAAGTTAGGGGATTCCAACTGCGCCAACAGACCACACTTGAATCCGTCCCTATAAAATATTATGACCTTGGCGGCGTTGCCTTGGTTCTTTATAAGTCCCATGACAAGCTAAGCCGAAGCCCCGGTTCTCAGGATAGTCCCATGGCGAGCTTCGGCTTGCGTTTTGATTGGCTAATTATGTCCTTATTATCTCGTTCATGGCTTAAGCACAAGAAAGCAAGGGCTGCTTCTAGGTTGTGGGTGCCGTCGAAGGGGAAATTGAGTTCGTAGTGAGTTCTGGGAGTTTTGGGATCCATCTAAGTACTCAGCAAACGTGGAAGCAACTGACTCGTCAGAGCGGTCACACTACTTGGGAGTCTCATGGATGGACCGCTACAGTCACCAGTCCAAACTCATCCAAAAAATCCAACTTCAAGATCGGTCACTCGCCTAGCTTTGTATTGCACCCATTGTAATTTATTCATGTTTGAGAAATATTTTACAGTTCAGAATTGTCAAATAACGTCAAATGCTTTATATAAAATATCGCCTTAGGTTCATAACATTCCAGGTTCAGGGGATCTTACTTCCATCCAAAGTTTCTTACTTATAAGCCCCAGTCCCTATATTCTTTAGGACTCGATAGGGCCCTTCCCAATTCATGTCCAGCTTCCCAACGTTTCTCTGAACTCTCACATTCCTGAGAACGAGGTTGCCTTCTGAGAATTCTCTAGGCACGATCCGTTTGTTAGGAGCTCACTCCATTGTTCTTTGATAATCACACATGCTCGAATAGATGGCGTTCCTTTTCTCTTCAATCATTTCCAAATCTAAGGATCTTCGCTCATCATTCAGATGCTCGTCATATTGGGTTATTCGAGGTGATCGTATGGCCACCTCCACTAGACTGACCGCTTCGGACCCGTATACTAAAGAGAATGGAGATTCTTGGGTCGTTGAACGGGGAGTAGTCCGTTAAGCCCATAGAACCTCGTAGATGTGATTGGGTCACTTTCCCCCAAAATCTTCCAACTTAGTTTTTAATCCCTTTAGGATAACTTTGTTAGACACCTCCGTCAATCCGTTGGTCTGGGGATGAGCCACCGACGAGAAATGCTGAGCAATACCCAATTTGACGCAAAGATCCCGAACGGCTTTACCACGGAATTGAAGTCAATTTTCTGATACAAAAGCTCAATGTACTCCAAAACGGCTTATGATGTTCCTCCATAAGAATGCTTCACAACCTTCTCGGAAATAATAGCCACCGCTTCAGTCTCGATCCATTTTGTATAGTATTCAACTGCCATAATGCAGAACTTTCGTTGTTGGACCGATCGAGGGAACGGTCCTAGGATATCAATCCCCCATCTGTCAAATGGACAAGGAAGTGGAGTCATTGATAGGGATGCTCCTGGCAGATGGGGGACCGGAGAATGGTGTTGGCAAGCAGCGCAACGTCTTGTGTACTTCTTAGCATCCTCGAGGAGCGTTGGCCAGAAATACCCGGCCCTAATAACGCGATGATATAGCGATCGGGCCCCAGAATGTATACCGCATATCCCTTCATGAACATAAATCATGACGGCCTCAGCCTCAATAGGGGATAGGCATAGCAAGAGCAGTCCTTCAAAACTTTTCTTGAATAAGTGCCTGTCATTTAGCACATATCGCGTCGCCCGAGGCTCAATCTTTCTGGCCTCTGATGTATTTTCTGGTAGATGGCCATTGGTTAGATACTTGACAAAAGGGGCCATCCACGTGGTCTCTACTGGTGAATCAATGGTGTTTATCTTCAAGTCCTGGAGTTCATGGCATAAAGCCCCAATTCCTAAAACGACTGTTCGGTTACAGAGATTTCGACCGAAGGTCGATCCTGAATATGGACCGATACTGTGCCTGGTCCAATGTCCGGTAAGCCTGCAGCCAGTCTGGCTAACGCGGCAGCCACCTTATTTTTTTCTCTAGGCACATGGTCAAGTGAGAATTCACGGAACTTTTTTGACATCTCCAGGACCTTTGCGTGGTATAGCTTCATGGTTGGCTCATGTGTTTCAAATCGCCCTGCGAATTGCTCCACCTCCAACTTGGAGTCTGAGAACATTCGCACCTTAGCAACTCCCATCTTTTAGGCTAACGTTATCCCCGACAGCACGGCCTCGTATTCCACCACGTTGTTCGTTCCAGAAAACAAGAACTTGACCGCGGAGTGGATAACGTCGCCTTGAAGTGTAGTAAGGGTGATGCCCGCTCCCTTTCCTCCGAAGGTTGATCCATCAACATAAACGACCCATCGGTCGTCCTCTTGGTTCAGAAATATGAGCAATCGGGTCATCTCGACCTCGAATCCGTGAGGACTTGAGCATTGATCGCCATTCGGGGAACGAATTACAAATACATATAGTTGATCTTGATTTTCCACTTGGCCAACCTTTCATTGGAGTCCGCCTGACTGAAAACTGCATTCAAAGGCTGATTAGTATACACATAAACCTTTTGGCCTTCAAAATAATGCTTAAGCTTAGATATAGCTTTCTGCAAGACCATCATGAATTTCTCCAAGGTAGTGTATCTGGTTTCGGCTGGTACTAGGGAATGACTCACGTAGTAGACAGGTCGATGAATGTCATCCCTAATGGTTACCAAAGTTGCGCTGACTGCAGCCTCTGATACGGCCAGGTATAACCCTAAGGGTTCATGGCAAGTCGGGTTCACCATCACATGAGGAGTGCTCAGATAAGTTTTCAAGTCGGAAAATGCTCGATCGCACTCTTCGGTCCAACCAAGATGGTTGGCTTTCCTTAATACCCTGAAAAAGAGGAGAGCCCGGTCTGTGGACCTAGAGATAAACTTGCTCAGCGCTGCCAATCGGCCAGTTAGTCTATGAAATTCTCGCTTGTTTCTCGTAGGTTGCATGTCAATAATTGTCTGGACTTTCTCCGGATTAACCTCTATGCCTTTCTCAGAAACGTAATTTTCAAGGATCTTGCCGCTTCGAATCCCGAAGCAACACTTGTTCGGATTTAGTTTTTTTGAGCTTATGTTTACGGCATACTTCGAAACAACGAGACAAATAAGGAATATGATCTTCATCATTCATGGATTTGACAATCATATCATCAACATACACTTCCATAACATGGCCTATCAAATCTCTAAAGATCTTGTTGACCAACCTCTGGTATGTTGCTCCAGCGTTTTTTAAGCCGAAAGGCATAACCTCGTAGCAATAAACGTCATCCTCTGTCATGAATGATGACTTCTTCTGATCTTCCTTAGCAAGGAAGATCTGATGGTACCCGGAGTAAGCGTCCATGATACTCATCATTGTGCTGCCAGCTACAACATCCACCAATTGGCCAATATGCGGCAGTGGAAAAGGATCCGACTCACAGTTCTTGTTCACGTCGGTAAAATCAATGTACATCCTCCACATCCCATCTGATGTGGATACCACCACTGGGTTCGCGACCCATTCAGTGTAGTGAATCTCCCTAATGAAACTCGACCGCATCAACCTGTCCACCTCGGCACGGATGATCTCAATCTTCTCAGGAGAATAACGTCTCCTCTTTTGCCTAATAGGCTTGGTTCCGGGCTCATTGTTGATCCGATGCTCACTCTCGGATCGGTCAATCCCCGACACATCGTCCGGGGTCCAAGCGAATATGTCCACATTGCTTCTCAGCAAGCGGACCAGTTCTTCTTCGAAGGTCGGGGTCAGATGTGCCCCGATGCGAGTAGTCTTGGTTGAGCCCTCCTCAACCAAGTTAATAAGCTAGAACCCAACGGGTTCCATAGCTTGCCTCGGGTGCCGGGGCTCTTCGAGAAAATCCACCCGAGCTCTCTTGATTAGTGCAAAGGTTCGGCACGAGCTCATGTAGCACTGTCTTGCTACTTTCTGGTTCCCCTTGACAGAAATCACTCCATGAGTGGAGGGAAACTTGAGCATCATGTGATACGTAGAAGGGACCTCCTCAAACTTGCCGAGGCCGGTCCATCCAATAATGACGTTGTAAGCCAGATCGACTTTAATGACTATAAACTCCAGGGTTTCCGATCGGTCGCTACCTGGTTCTCCCAGAGTGACCGGGAAAAGTATTTTTCCGCACGGGATGACACTCCTCTAGTTGAATGCCCAAAGGGTTATGTTGGCTATAGAGAGATCATGAGCCGTGGCTATCAACATCTCAGTCACTTCACGCTTCATCAAATTGCATGAAGCCCCGGTGTCCACCAAAATCCTATGGATCCGTCGGTCATCGATGATTCCAGTGATGATGAGGGGATCATCACCTGGATCGGTAACCCTCTCAATCGGCTGTGGTGAATGTGATATCGCCCTCGAAGGTAGAGGACCGCTCAGCCGATTCTTATTTGACCAGCGCCACGGATTCAGAGCTTTCGGGAAACTCTTCACGCGCTGCTCTTTTTCGGTCCCTGATCGACTCATTAATCCTTATTCCGCCGGAGATAACATAGATGTCTTCGGCGACCTCTCTTTCTCTTGGCACCTCCTCATTCGGGGGAGGTTGGGTGCTCACTTCAGCAGGTGGGGGAGCTAGCTGCTCTCGCCTTTCACCTTCATTTTGCGGGGCTAAGCCTCCACGGCCCCGCCATCTCCTCCTTCAGCCCTGGCCACGGTTTTCTTGACCGTGGTGGCCTCTATCCTGTTCGGGTTGAGGGGACCTTCGGTCTCCCGCCCGATCGTTGTAGTGTCGGGGCTGTCCTCGATTATCTCTCCCCCTCGGCCTGTGACGATCGTCACCCAGATGGCTCGTTCGGGGAGAGTCCGCCCACTTGCCCCTATGATCATTATGATCGGGCTTTTCCTTATTCATCGCCGCTACCGTCTCTCGCAGTAGCGGGCATTTCAGCGTCGGGTGATCGCGATTGTGATGCAACTCGCAATAGACCCGATTGTCCTCCTACTTCGGGGGGACACTCTTTTCAGCCACAGCCGCAACTTCCCGCGGCTGTCTCTTAGGGTAAGATACCCTATAATCGCCTGCGGGATCAGAATTCCCACCAGTCTTTCGATATCCCGCTCCTAGCGCTTCATCCATCTTGATATACTTGTTGATTTTCTAAAGGAGCTTTCCCAAGGTGGACGGTGGGCTCTTCACAAGGCTGGCCGAAAGGCCACACGGTCCCAAGACCTATTGCAAGATATCAATTTTGTCTCGGAGCTCCACTTGATACCCCGAGCAGTCCTGTTGACTTCTCCATAAAAGAACGGAGACTCATCTTTGACGGGATATACTTCAAGTCATATAGTTCCTACCTACTCCAAGGCGGTCCTACATCTGGAGCAAACTGCTCCGAGAAAGCTAGGATGAATCTGCCATACGACTGTATGGATCGGACCTGTAAGTTTTTGAACCAGGTCCGGGCATCGCCCTGCAACCCTGCCGCTAAGATGCGGCACTTCAGTTAGTCAGATGCCCGAACGGTCACCATCCTCAGCTCGAAATCCGCGACGTGATCGATCGGATCATCGTTGCTCGGAATACCGACAACCCTTCGGGGTTGCGGTAGTATTGATCGGGGACTGCCGCCCAGATCTCTTCGGATAAAGGGAGCATCAAATCTCCCAAAGCGGCGGAGACACCTCCAGATTGTTGGGATGATGTCTAGGCTACATGCAGATTATGCCACCAGTCATCATCCTTGATTCGCCTGATCGGAGCATCCATGACCCGATCAAATAGTCCAGGATTACTCCCCAGATTAGGCCCGCAATCCCTCTGAGTTCGCAGGGTCTCCAACTCCCTGGTAAGTTCGTCGATGCGTTTCTGCATCTGTTCCTTGTCCGTCCCAGGAACGGGAATTGGAGTTCCAATTGGAGAAGGTGGAGTAGATTGGTATCTCGGCCTCTTCATTGTTACTCCGCGTCTGATAATCTCCTCTTCATCGGAGCTCTGCATGTCTGGGTCGCTTTCGTACCCTCTGCTTGCTGGAACAGGGATTGTGATAGCCGGTGGTTCTGTTCCATTCCTCTCCGACGTAACTTCCATTATAACTTTCCTCACAATAGCTTCCATGTCATGCAAAGAGAACGTTGACGCTGGAAGGCTGCTGGGAAGCGTATCACTATCGTTCGTCGAAGTTCCAGTTGCCATGCCTTTGATTATCCTATCCCGGGTAAGGACCTCGAATGCGGATTAGAAAATCGTCCCCACGGACGGCGCCAAACTGTTGTGGTTCAAAAACCGGGGATGTCAACAGTCGTCCAGTTCGTTGCAAGACGAACTC
>RWGZ01001005.1:0-27828 GCA_009725065.1 Utricularia reniformis | reverse complement strand
TTTTAGCTGAATTCATTAATCAAATAGTTAAGTTTACTGGCTTAAGAAAATGACTAAGGGAATAACGAGAGCCAAAGTGACGAAAGTAATGGTTGCACGCATGAAAAATGGTAGTCGTGAGCTAATCATTTGATCTCGTATTTATAGAGGGGGAAACATGTGTGGCAAACGCTTTGTAACCATCTATGGCAACGTCGTTATCGCATAACAAAATGCATGGCAACTACCCGCATGTAACCGTTTTGGACCGATCCTCCGGATCGGTCCCCGAAACATCCTAAGTCGTTGTTAGCATAACCTTCAGTACCGTTAAATAATTGGCCATTAGTGCTTGCTTAGCTAGCTGTATGGGCCTTCGGACCTTGTTACCTTAAATGAGCCGAACATCTGCCAAGTTTTGGATCCTTGGTCTCTTAGGTTTGTCTTCCATCACTCGGGTTGACCCAGAATAACTTGGGTCTTTATCAATTCGAGATACCGAGCCCCGAAGCTGTGATCACTAACATTTATATGAAAGTTCATGAAGGATTTATGATGAAACATATTTATAAATACCCTAAGCATTCAAGTTAAAACTTTGAAATATATATTCGATAAAACTGAAGAAATTATTGTATTGATTAAAACAATCAGGAATAATGTAACATAATCGATTAAAAAAATTTCATGAAATATAGATTATGAATAATCCTATAAGTTGGAATATTTTTACGAAGAAATTAAAGTCTAGTTTTTATAAAGATAATTAAATAAAAAATTAATTTTCAAAATCAACAAACTATCATATAAATTATAAAGTAAAAGAGTATTGACTTTTTTAAAAATTTAATAGTTTTGATTAAAAATTATAATTTATAAATATATATATTTTAAATATACGAATATCTATTAAATACAAATACAAATACAAAAAGTAATAAAGCACATCATATCATGTATGGAGCCGACGTGGCAACAGGCGAGCAAGGGGCCCCATGTCACGAGGGACTCACATTGCATAACTGTCCCGTGGGGTCACTTATAAAAGGAATCTTTTTTTATTTACTTTAAAAATTACCTGTCTTATAATTATACTCCTAAATTTGGAACAATATTCATAAGTATTCTAGTATTATAAATGTTTTTATTATTTAAAAGCTTTGAAATTATTGTAAGAATCAAAATTATTATTCGCATATTTTTAGAGTTGTATGTTACATATAATACATTAAGTTATCTTTAATTATTCTAAAATAATTATTAATTACTATATACTTTTTATCTCATACTTTTTGTAATTACAATAATGCTATGACTACATATTGATAAGCACATGCCAAAAGCTACTCAATTAGGTGTACAGAGCAACTTCTTACCAAAAATAATAATAATACACAATCATCATCATCCTATTTACTCTAAATAAAATTAATATAAATTACCAAATTGCTTTGAAGTTGATATATTGTGTATATATATATATATATTACCAAATTCTACTACTACCCAATTTCATTTTCACATTTTTTTAAACTTTAGAAGTTATTTTAAAATCTACTAGAAATACTAATCTTTGATTTTTATATTTAACTCGCTTCGTCTATGCAAGTTAATTTAATATTTTTCTTGCATAATGAAAATTTATAGCACTCCATATTGAAAAATATCATAGAAAATCATTTTTTTACATATTTGTGTTGTAAGCTATATTTTCAAACCTGTTCGAACCAGTTTTAATTGAACTAAAGAATACTCTAGGTTCAATGTCATTTAGTTTTGTACTCGAATGATCTCCTATTCGATTGAAACCTAGTTTGTAAAGAAGTGATGTTGGTTAGTATTTATATTCACAAGTTGAAATAGCAAATAAACTCTTGTATAAATACCCCCTTCATATCCTTCCTTCCAAGCCATCGCGCTCTTATTTCTTTAGTTTTTTTTCTTCACTTCCCGTTCATCCCAAGATGGCTTCTGCTGAGGTATCAATATTCTTCAATTTGGTTCTAATCTTTTACAACTGTAGATTTATCACTTTTAAATTTAATTATGTTTCTGTTAAGATAGTTTTTTGGATATGAATCGATGATTTTGATACACAGGTTGAGACGCTTCCCATTGTATCTGAGCCTGAAGTGATCGCCGCCGACGAAAAGGCAGTTGAGGAGACACCGGTAGAGGAAGTAACGGAAGACGAAGCACCAGCAGAAAATGCTCATGCCGTTGAGGAAACCCCAGCGGAGGAAGTATCAGAAGAGGCAGCCGCCGAAGAAACAGAAACACCAGCTGAGGATGTAACCGAAGATCCAGCGGCTGAGGAAGTAACAGAAGAGCCAGCAGCCGCTGAGGAAGCCAGAGCTGAAGAAGAAATACCTGCAGAGGAAGTAACTGAAGCAGCAGCGGAGGAAGCGGTAGCCCAAGAAACAACAGCGGAGTAAAAGGGAATGATGTTCTAAATATTATTAGAGTGAATTGGTTCATGTTCTTGTCTTGATGGAAAGTTGGTGTCTCTATTGGTTGGTGTTGTTGCTCATTTTGACCCTTCATATTTAATAATTGCCTATCTAATTTTGTATTCATTCTCAATGTTTTAAACACATGTACAGAGACAAACTCATAAAATCGGTATATCGCATATATATAAGGTATGCTGATATGTAACGAAATAATAAAATAAGATAAATTATTGACCTAAAAATATAAAAAATTTTAGTCATTTTCAATTTATATTGTCCATAATTCGAAAAAAATAAGAAAAAAATAAATTCTAAAAGCTTGTATATAATTTTTTCCTAAATCCAACAAGTTTGATCCAACTCGACACGCTCAAAACACGTATCGGCCGGTATTTTGTCAAAATACCAGCCATAATCACTTTGTTAGAAATTTCCGGTATACGGAAATTTAAAACATTGCTCATTTTAGCAAAATCAAACTTATTAAAATAATGAAAAAATAAACTAATCCCGATTGATTATCATGAATCAGATTATAATTGCATATTTTGTCCATTAATAATCCCAACATTTGTTTATAAACACATATTTTTCATTTTCCAATAATGTGCATATGAGTAAGAAAACTTCTCATAAATTAACAGAGTAAACCTAATTTGATTACATAGTTTGTGTGATCTAAATTACAAAAAATATGCAGTAGATTAACTTAAAATTGGATGGATGTTAATAATTAGATTGAGAGTGCCCTATCATAATATGTAAAAGATCCAAATTCTAATTGACGATATCAAATTAACTTAAAAACTAATGAATGTAAATACATTGTTTTCATACCGATCCAGATCGATATGAACGGTACGAACGATATACCAGACGGTACATCGGTCGGTATCAAATTTTATTTTATTTTGTAAAAAATACTATTTAATTAGTATTTTATAATCGAACCCGAAAAAATTGAAAATCAATCATAATACTCTAGACGTACCAAAAAAATATCGATAAGGCACGATATTTAAAGTATCTCACACTGGAATATGGAAACATTGTGTAAATGCACAACTTCATTAATTGAGCTCATAATACTTTGTGGGCCCAAGATTTATTTTGGGGCTGGGCTTAGCTCGTTATAAGATGATTCAAGTAACTCTAAATCATAATTTACATTTTTAAAAATGCTTATCAATATTCAATTTGAAGTTTGTTACTTAATGACTTATTGTAATAAATAGAAGTATATATGATTTTAAATTAACTAACATTTTTAAATTGAGCATATTTAATTTTAGCCTTATTATATAACGATTTAGCCAAATTAGTTCTCAAATTTTATTTTTGTATCTACATTAGTTAAATTTAAATTTTTTTCTATTATTCATCCACATATTTTGTAATTTTGACAAATTTAATTTACAAAATTTAGAATTAATCCTCACATTTTGAGTAACACATAATTGATCCCCACATTTATATATTGTGGTAAAAATAACCTCCAAATTTGTTAATTTGGCGATTTCAATCATTCCATTATTTAACCTTGTTACTTAACTTCAATTTTATTAGGTTGGATTTCCTCTCCAAATGAAATTTTGTTCCTCGCCGTTGGTCTTCGCTCATCTTCCGGCGACATCTCTTCATATGTGGGTACATCCGCATGTTGGGTTGATGGTTCTAGTAAACAAAATGACCGTGGTGGAAAGGAAGACGCGTACCGTGGTATAGAAGGAATCGACCGTGCCATGGAAAATGACGAGCAAAGAAAATGACGACCATGTGCTTCAAGGAGTTGGTCAATTTATCTTTATCTTTACTTTTGTTTGATGATGTGTAAAGTTAGAAAGAATTGGATTTGTGCTGTTGAAAAGAAACTCAAAATCATTATGAATTGATGAAGTACTCTTTGTACCATCCCTGAAGCAGAATCATCTAAGCTTGGGACAAATTATTAAGAACAAGTTTAATTTATCATTCAATGAAATCAAATGCAGAATTGAAGACGTGAATTCGAATACATATATTATATTTGAAATGCTAGAGAATAACCTATTACTTTGAATGTTGCAGATAAAGAAGTTAACTTTTCAACGATACAGGAATATGAAAAATGACATAAATGATTTAGACACTATGGAAGCAAAAATCTTCGGATCTTGCAAAAAAACGGTATGATATTAGATTTACGTGATTTACACTTCATGAATTCTATATGTGGTGTGTGTAAAATAGGAAACATATAAGACTACCATTTAAAATCAATACACATCGATCTCAAAAGAAACTTCAAATGATACATACAGACATATGTGACCCTTTTAAGGAAAACTCTTGTAGTGATAGAGAGCGGAAACGATTTCAAGTACATACGGTACACAAATATCTCAAGAACCTTTTTAGATTCTGGACTGAAACAAAGATCTAAGCACTCACAATGTAGAGGAAACGCAAGTAGTCAATGCGCTCAAGAACGCAAAATAGTTCAGACGTTCAAATGTCGGTTACCAAGGAGAACACTAAGGGCCACGGACTCAAAGCGGAAGAGGAATAAGACAAAGGACTCACACACCCGTTTGCAAGGAAAAACTTTGGTTTATATACATGAGCTAACATCCTTAGTATTACATAGGCCTAGGTAAAAGTGGAGAGACTCAATTACAAGATCCATACACAAGACAACTATCATTACTAACTTTCCGTAGCTACAATTCATCTTTTTTGTTGAGATGCTTCATTGAATGTTTTGGGGTCTAAGATACTCTAACATACATCGGTTTCATAATCACATATTGGTATGGTTTGATTGTAGATATTTATTAATTTAGAGAATCTGATAGGTCGTTCATTATTGAAGTGTCATCCCTTGAGTTGTGAGGGGTGTGGAATAAGAATCTTTGATACCATGATAGTTTGTTATGGAAAGATCAATTAAAATGATGTAGGAGATGTTGTTTTATTTATCCTAATTAATTCTAGTATAATGAAAGCAATAAAACAAACACAACGATTTTAGAGTGGTATCCGATCTCAATTCTTATCTTAGAATCGATCGTTTTGACAATTCACTAGTTTACCTGTGAGATTATTACTAATTAGCATATCGGAAACGTTCTAACACAAAGAAATTTCGAACAATACTAATAATGTAATCAACTAATAACGTAGATTAGTAACATAAAAGTATGGTTTAGAAATGCTTAGTTTCATCCGCTAGTTCGTTCAATAGGTCAACCAGTCCGATTCAAGTGTTCTCGTTTCATATCTTAAGTATGATACTAACAGATCTGATCCTTAAGACACTCTTGTATTTTACTAAATGAGGCTATCCAAATGTAACAATAAGGTGGTGCAACCCATGTATAAAAGCCAGAGTTTTTTTTGCGTGACAGGCACTGCTCATAACCCTAGCGCGCTATGCCGTTTGAGTTTTCTCTGGCTTTTACTTTCTGTGCGTTTGTGTGAGGTTTGTCAAAAAAACCTTGGTTCTTCCTATGATTCTGCATACCGGTAGCGTAGTAGTGGGATAAACACTTAGACATTGGTTTGTTCACGTGTTGAATTTGAACGGTATCTAAGACTACGCTCTTGTGTCTCTTTACGACATTCTTGACGGAATCTTTACAGATCTTGTTCATTAGTTGAACTTGGACTGTAGAAGGTTCATTACTGTGCGGTAAACGCAAAACTTAAACTTCTAGTTTGAGTTGAATGAGCTAGATCGTTGAAACTACGCTCCAATCGCTTACGGTAAATCTGGTATCATTTTTGGTTAATGGTTAATGAAAGATCTTTGAGTTACAGGTGTTTCGAAGGTCTTTCGTCTTCAAATCTACATAATATCTGAAGGAATAACTACTAAGAGGCTAAGATCTGGTGTTAATAGTCATGTTCACGACTGTTGGTGGTAACTGTGGTTTAAGGTTAACTATGTGTTTTACTGTATCGCATTATTTATGTACCTGTTGTTAGTGGTGCTCTAGTATTGTGAACATTACTAAGTTTTATTTGTGTTAATTGAAACTGTAGATACAACAGTGGATTGCCGGAAAGATCAATTCTAATATATGAATCGGGATCAAATATCACTTAAAAATTGAGTGTTATTTACTGTTTTACAACTAGAAACTTAAGTAGTTCAAGTCCTTGTAAAACTTGTATATTAGTCCAACTATCCAACATAAACAATACTCAAACAAGTGAGTATCGGGCGGTAACAGAGTCAAGAAAAAGCTATAAAGTGTGGTTTGCTCTTCTCGGACAGGAATACTCAACTAGTGATTAACATAGATGGGCAACGAGTATTAAACAACCACATATCTAAGTACGCAATTAGGATCAAAGTGTAAATCAGTTGCAAGCAGTATAAGTCACACAAGAACGTTGTAAAACAGTCACTGTCACAAGAACAGAGAACAATATCGTCACAGACGCTTCAATAAACGATTTTAAAGAAACTAACTAAGGCATCCAGCCTCGTTTGACATGTTCAAGAACTGCAACATCAAAAATATAGTAAAGATTTTGCAAACATTTTTATCTAAAGCAAGAATGAGCAACGCATAAAGAAACCAAAGAGAGAACTTAAAGCATAAAGAAACCATAGAAAACTCAAAGAAAGTGCACAAATGAGAATCGTCAACAGAATTGCAAACGACGCTATTTATTTATACCCTGGGCAGTGACAAACAACGCTTAAATAGATCAATGAGAAATTGTCTCACATCCCAGCAAAGGAGCAGCTACTACAACACCCAAAACAGACACCTTGACCTAAACGCTCCATTAATAGGATACATTAATCATGACTCAATACAAAGCAGTCCATTAGTGTCTAAGTAAAGCCTAATATCACATCACGCCATTGACCGATACAAAGACGAGGCACAAAATTATTCATGTGCAACAGGAGATTGAAAGCAAGATGGAGAAGTGCAGTACTATTGCACCGGGAAAAGTGATTTAGGGTTCTAAAAATTTATATTATATGGGAAAAATTCCATGTTTGATAGAAAATACAACCTAATTTATTTTCTATTTATTTTATTTATTATATATAAATTAGTACAATTTAATCCAATACTATATTGCTTAAAAAAATTTGACAATATCATTAGAACTTACTTTTATGAATCAGTAACATTTATATATGTGAAAGGATTTGACAAATATATACCTAAAAAATCTCTATGTTTTATAGTGGACAATTCACTTTACACATCATCAAACAATAGTAAAGATAGAGATAGATTGACTAAGTCCTTGAAGTACATGGTCGTCATTTTCTTTGCTCGTCATTTTCTGTGGTAAAGTTGGTGTCTTCTATACCACGGTCCGTGTCGTTATTTCCACCACGGTGCAATGATGCAAACCGAATAGAATATAAAACTACGTATGACTAGAGTATTATAAATAACAACTATATGATCCGATAGCAAACTAAGATCTGAAATGACCATAAAAACTGATCATCATCATCCCACACATATAATGATACGCATGAAACCATGCACATAAATTTCATAACGATTCAATGGTGCAACGATGAGACCCGAATCAAAATACCAATGTTATGTATACAATAAAAATAAAAAATGAACACTCAAAAGATAATAAAAATCAATATGCGACGTTCAAAACATAGAATAATTCTTTTGGATCAATATATATAAATTTTAGAATTATCTAACGGTGAAATATTTAGATTCAAAATCGGACACCAACATAACGGATTCTGAAAAAATTTGAAGTGAACATTGTTTTTCCATCACGTATTTAAACATCTAAATGATTATAGAAACTGATCTGCATCTTTAAAAACACATAAAACTCCGTCTAGAACACCTTACATAAATTAGAGAATGATCTAACTATGAAATTAATGGTTACTGACCGAATACCGAAGCTGCAAAAATATGAAAAATATATCCAATGCAAATTTTCATCCAGACTTCAGGATAAAGAACTCAATAGGATTAAAAATGTATGCACATACTGTGACAATGTTATTGCAACAAAAAATATAGACATCGTTTTTGAGTAAGGGTCTATGAAAGCTCTCGAAAAAGTAATATGAAAACGAAATGGAAAAAGACCGGATTTTGTAGGTCAAAAACTTTCATGTAGAAGAAATGATTAATACCCACACGGTCGTAACATTGAAATCCACTATAAATATCAAATTTGTAAATTTACAACAGGAGAACATGTAGAAACCAAAAGAAAAAAATTATCTTCAGGTGGTCATAGCACTCGATTTCCAATCCCGAAAAGAAGTGACAAGTGGCTGAATTTGTAAGTCACAAAAATCTCTCACATTCACACTTTAACAATTGTTTATATAGATGTGTAGTCCAACCTAATTCCAAGTCTCATAACTTATCAATAAATAATAATCTAATAGCCTCCAAATTAAGCACATGCCCACCAAATAAGTAATTCACCCAAATTCACAAGTCAAACCCGTCATGTAAATATCTCGATCTGCTTACTTTCTCGATTTGGTAACAAATTTATATGAATATGTGTTCTCAAAAAATAAATTTTTTAGGGGATCTCACACTTTATTTCATCAAATATTTTTTTATTTTATATATTATATCTCAAAGATTTTTTATTGAGATTTCTTCATTGGGAAATATGTATTTGGCTTCTGCTCCAATCATGTACTCTAGAAAATTACGTCTCTTTCTCTATTTACATATTATTATTATTTATCTATAATATTAATATCACTATTTTTATAAATAATTTATCTATCTCTATAGCAATATGAGGATACTTATATTTTTATTTTTCTATATATCATTGTTTTTTAGACGGATTGTAATTATTTGTAATGATATTCTTATTATATAAATATTCTAGAATTTTAAGTAATAATATTTGTTATTGTATTTTACTAAAAGTGTAATGACTGATAAAATTGAATAACTCAAATCCTAAACCACTAACCCAATAATTGAAATGAATAAAAATGGTGGCTCGTAGACCCGATTTGGTTAACTAAAATCTCAATTTAAATTGAATCGATTAAAAGCGGTAAAATTGTATTTTCTTACAACCGATTTTAAATATATATTTCATAATTATTTTAAAAATATAATATTTTTATTTATAAATTTATTTATTAAAAATATCGTATATGGAGGAAATAGAGTATTTCCTCCAGGAGAATATAGGAATGATAAGGTGTCATTAATAAAAAAAATTGACATATAACTATATAAGTTAAAAAGTTGACAGTTAGGTATCAGTAGCCTTACTCTACAACTAAACAGTAACAAAAAAGGCTAAAGGATCAGCTAGTTCGTAACAAATTGGAGAAAAAACATGGAACCACACATTAAAAACTTACTCTAATAAGATTTCAAAAAATTTTGCTGTTAAAATTACATGATATGTCATTTCTGTTTTCTTCTTGACTGAAATTATTGGAAATTGGACTTGATTCAACATTCAGCCATGCCATGTGGGGAGCAGCTTCATGATAACCTTGTTGGTATGTGTGGAAACTAAACAAAGGCCAAAATCGGCTGATCCACACAAAAACGATGCAGCTTTCATCATCTTATCAGTAGTTTTGATTCGATACTTGTGCAATAGATGGACATTTTCGAAAGCAAAAGCCTTCATCTCGACTCCACGCTGCAACGAGAGCCTCCCGAAAAAACTGAAGGTGAGAAAGCCTTGTTACTGTTGTTTTCTAGTTTAAGTTGAGTTTTTTGCTGCAGATGAGATCAATGATTCTCCGATAGAGGAAGTGCGATTGACGGTGTCACCTTATGACGATCCAAAACTGCCTTGTTTAACGTTCCGAACATGGTTCTTAGGAGTTATATCATGTGCAATGCTTGCTTTCTTAAACCAGTTCTTCTCATACAGAAAGAATGCATTGTACATATCTTCTGTTTCAGTTCAGATTTTAGTTCTCCCAATTGGGAAATTCATGGCTGCATATTTGCCTAAGAAGAAGTTTCATTTCCCTTGCACAAAATGGTCTTTCTCTTTAAATCCAGACCCTTTCAACATAAAGGAGCATTGTTTGATCACAATGTTTGCTAGTGTTGGTTCAAATACTCCCAGTGCAATCGGTATACTTACTGTTATGAAGGCGTTTTATCATCGTCCCTTGAGCCCGATCGTTGCAATCATTCTTACAAATACAACACTGCTTTTAGGGTATGGCTGGGCTGGTCTTTTTAGAAGATTTCTAGTTGATTCTCCATTTATGTGGTGGCCTTCAAATCTTATCCAAGTTTCCCTGTTCAGAACATTACATGAAGAAGAAGAAATACGGCGGAAAAAAGGAGTCACAAGGTTGCAATTCTTCATAATTGTCTTTGTATGCAGCTTCTCATATTACATTATCCCAAATTACATGTTCCCAGCAATCACATCTCTTTCTTTTGTTTGCTGGATATGGAAAGATTCAGTTACAGCTCAAGTTTTAGGCTCAGGGAACAACGGATTTGGCATCGGATCATTCGCTTTGGATTGGTCTACTATTGCTAGCTTCCATGGTAGTCCTTTAGCAACTCCTGCTTTTGCAATATTCAATATGTTGGTTGGCTATATTCTTTTTCTCTATGTTTTGATCCCACTGGCTTACTGGAACAACTTGTTCGATTCTCGGAAGTTCCCGATCATGACTTCGAATGTATACAATTCGAATGGACATCGTTACAACATATCATCAATTCTTGACAAGAATACATTCCAAATCAACCTTGATGCATATAATTCTTACAGCAAACTCAATCTCACTGTTCTTTTCGCATTCGTATATGGTTTAAGCTTCGCAACACTGGCTGCTACACTCACACATGTTGCTCTATTTCATGGAAGGTAAAGCAAACCATACAAAACTCTTCATCTTACACTTTGTGTTTAATTAAATTGCTTTCAGGACAATATGGCAGCAGACAAAAGCATCACTGAAAGATAATTTCGGAGATGTTCATACGAAATTAATGAAGAAGAACTACGAAGCTGTTCCGCAATGGTGGTTTTACAGTTTACTGATTGTTGTAATAGGATTGTCTTGGGTAGCCTGTGAAGGGTTTGGTAGACAATTACAGCTTCCTTTCTGGGGTGTCCTAATGGCAATCGGATTAGCCTTAATTTTCACTCTTCCCATTGGAGTTATAAATGCAACTACAAACCAGGTACTTCGACTCATGTTATAGTTGTTTGAAATAGCTTTCAAACAAATATTTATACAAGACTTTCGTAGACCATTTGGGCTCGTTTTGTTTACAAGAGCTTAAGGCTGCATTGTATAATTTTTTATTATGTGATTTGTATGAAGTTAAGTTTCGGGGTAATCGTATCTCGTCACACTCGAATACATCTCGGGTCAATCTCCAGAATGCTTATTCTACATAAATTTGATGTTGTTGAATTATTTGAACAACCAATTATCTGCTGTGTTGTAGGGGCCAGGTTTGAATGTGATCTCAGAGATGATATGGGGATACATTTACCCTGGGAAACCTCTTGCAAATGTTACATTCAAAATATACAGCACAATAAGCATAGGACAAGCACTATATTTTCTAAGTGATTTCAAGCTCGGTCATTACATGAAAATCCCACCAAAATCCATGTTCGTCGTTCAGGTACATTAAAATCCTTCACATTTTAGATTCTTCATCAAATTATGCTACACTAATATGATAATTTTCTACAACAAAGATTACAGGAACATTGATTTCAAACATGGTTTGCTTTGCCACAGCATGGTGGCTTCTAACAACAGTTGAAAACATATGCGATCCAGAAAAACTTCCTCAAGGAAGCCCCTGGACTTGCCCATGGGATACTATTTTCTACAATGCCTCTATAATCTGGGGAGTTGTTGGACCTCTACGTGTATTCGGAAGCCTGGGGTTGTATCCGAAAATGAATTATTTCTTCCTATTCGGGATCCTTGCTCCGATACCAGTTTGGTACATGGCGAAAAAGTTCCCAGAAAAGAAATGGATATCTCTTGTGAATATGCCGATTTTGATATCTGGGGCTGCGGCTTTGCCTGGGGCAAAACCCGTGAATTACAATTGCTGGTTTGCACTGGGATTGTTTTTCAATTTCTACGTTTATAGAAGATACAAGGGGTGGTGGGCTAGGCACAACTATATTCTATCTGCAGGACTTGATGCAGGGGTGGCATTTCTTGCGATAATTTGTTACTTGACGTTGCAGAATCCTGGAATTGGAGGACCGGAATGGTGGGGATTGAGCGCCGATGATCATTGTCCATTGGCTCATTGCCCTACTGCGCCCGGAATTCAGATTGAAGGATGCCCGGTTTTCTGAATAAGTTTATAGATGCTATCTAAAACTCTATTAGCAATTGGAATACAAACTAGTGTTATTTGTAATTTGCTGGAGTGCACGTGCGGGTGTAGGATACTAGGTACGAGTGTATGGGGTATGTAAAATTTTAATTGTGGTGGATTGAGTTTGTATTATATAATTTAATAAAAATATATATTAATTAAAATATTTAAAAATAAATAAACAATCAAATTTACAACAATGATATTGTGTTTTGCGGTGTTCTAATTATTCTTCAAATTTGAATTGTTAAAGATAAGAATATTTAACATACAGAGATTCAATTCAACTATTTTCATTAACGAAAAGAAAAACAAAGTTAACATTTGATTATATGTAGCATGACATTTAAAATATTTGGTGTGTCTACGTCGACAAGTGAACGAATGTGGGTGATATTCAAGTTTCAGGTTTAGATAATAGAATTTCATAATAACGCACACTTTAAGGATTCGAGCATCCTGCACCCAATGCGTTAGGTTTAGTTGAAATTCAACGAATCGTGCAACATAGTGTTATTCTGAGTATATCTAAAAGCACAAGACAAAATTGTCCAAATTCATTACAATCTTTTTGTCCAAAATCATTTCATCTCTCTCCGGACCCTATCCTCTCTATCTATTTTTGCTCTCATTTAGTAATTTTCCTCATATATGAGTAGGGGTGTTCACTATTCGGTAAACAAAGAATACTGATTTTTTTTACCGAATTATGAAATTTGTTCGGTAAAAAAAATCGGTATTTGAGAATTTATCGAATACTGAATTTAACATTTTGTTTAATTTAAAACTAAAATTTGTGTATTTAAATATATTATTATGATTAATTTTTTATTTAATTTGATTAAATATGAGGAAATTCTGTATTTTGGTAAATACCGAAATCGAAACGAATCAATTCGGTATTTACCGAACCGAACCGACAAAATTCGGTTTGGTATTCGGTAGTTAATTTTTTGATTTATTTGGTATTCGATAATTGAAATTCGTTTCAGTTCGATATTTACCGAATGAATACCCCTAGATTTGAGTGACCTTCACTGCATCTGTTCCTTTACAGTTGGAAACATAAAACGTAGACGAGAAACGCAGAATAGCAAGTTAAAAGTTCATATAAATAAAACGTTAAATTAATAAAGAAAAATACAATTATTATAAATATGTACTAAAGCTGAATTATATCAAGAAAATTGCACCGCGAAATACAAGTTTCACAACTTTCACCAATCTTATCAGCCTTCCTAACATATTTCTTTATGAATAAATTCTCATTACTTTAAACATCAAATCTTAGCATCTATTTTTCAATCGAAGAAAATAAATCAAAAATTAGAATTTATCATCAAACATTACTAATGAAGGTAAGGTCAGTATCTAAGAATTTATATGTGTTATGATCTAAAAGATCGGGGTATTAACAGGCGACAGATTCGCAAAGAATCGAACCTGTTTTGATTTATTAAAAGTGGTGGAGACGATAATAAAGTACAAATAGGTAAACAACACAACGTTTTAACGTGAAAAACTCCTAGAGAAAAGGGAAAAACCATAAGACTAAGAGCTTAAAAGGCTCTTACTCAATCGATTAATGGAATAGTAGTGATTATAAATAGTGAAAAGCTTAGGAAAATAACTAAAGTTGATAACTAGATGCACAGAGGGAAAAAACAGTGGAATCACGTTCAGTCTTTGCGCACCCAAAAGATCCTCTCTAGCTAGCCGTTAAGTCATGTATTTCTGGGCGAGAAACATGCGTGGAATTCGCCTCATTGGTGAGAAACGTGCTCAATGCGCCTTATAACTGTCTCTCACACGTCGTTTTCCCATAATTAAGTGCAAGGTAACGGCCCACTGCTCATTGGTTGTTTGTAACCATTGGGGATCGGTCCCCGAAGCGTGGGGGAGGCAATTGATCGCATATTCTTCGGTCCTGCGGATTATTTGGGCCTCGGGCCTTTCGATTGCTTTTACCTTTTAGGTAGTTGGATTATTATCAAGTTACGGATCATGGGTTGCATAAGTTCGTATTTTGTCACATGGGTCGGTCCAAACTATTTTGGGCCTCCACAGGTTCGAGTTACCGAATCCCGGAGCTCTCATCAATATGCATATTTAAGATAACATTGACTGAAATTCAATCCAAGAAATCAATAAAAACCAATTATTACATTACTAGGTTGCAAAAAAGATCAAACAAATCCTTAAATTAATAAAATAAAACATGCATATCTAATAAATGTCCTAAAATCACAAGCTACTATTCGATTCTCTTGAATACCATTTATCAGTGGTAGGTGTAGAGACATGGCGTAAGAATGGCGTTTATCAGGTAAGTGTTAGAAATAAACCAACAAATAACATGCTTTAACAAGGAAACCCTCAATAGAGGAAAAACCTCAAATGCTATCTTACGACACTAGGCAAACATTTCATTCTTTATGATGATTACAGAATACAATGAGTTACACCAATCTTCAATGCTTCTAACATGCCACTATTCTCTCCGTCCAATACCTCAGAATCACACAAAGGTTTGTCAAAATACCTTTGACGAAAATACCACCAAGAGAGGTATAACAGAATAACATATGGATCATTAACATAAGAAAAATATCTCAATCGAAAATACTATGAAGAGAGGTTAATCGATATATGATGTGATTTCCCTATTTCTTATGCAAAATTGTTGCTGCTATGTGTGGAGTTGTCTTCTCTTTTGGGCCCAATGTTTTAAAAATTGGTACCGGTCTGTATAATGGACAAGATCATTGGATCGGTATACCGGATATGTGCTTGATCCGTATCGAAATATTAAAATAAATTAAATTATAAAATATTCATATTTTATTTTTTTAAAACAAAACCCTACCCGGCACACAAAAACCCTATCAGACCCGGAAAATACCCATACCAGCCGGTATTTTGCCAAAATACATGCCGAAACCGTACGCCCGAAATTTTCAATATACCATATCGATATACCGGAAATTTAAAACATTGTTTGGGCCATCAAATAATGTTGGAACATGGACTACGTGAAATAAGCCCAACCATTAAATAAAGGAAGAATATATTAAAATATGACCCACAATTCTCCCCTCAAGAATATATTAAAATATGACTCATCATATGCGCACATCAACCAATTTAGCTCATAAACAATAGAATTAGTGCTTCTTTCATGGCAAGACTTTTGTCATCATGTATGCAACATTGTCTTCACTAGCCACTTTATTAATGACCTCTTCCTTGCCCATTGTTGGATCTCTAAGTCAATGATATCGAGTTTTCATGTGTTTAGTCAGTGAATGAAACACATGATTCTTGCTAAAAGATAGTGCACTTTGACTGTCACATTTCAGCATTGGTTTAACATATGAAATCCTAACCCACCCAAGAATCTTCGAATCCAAAGAGCTTATTTTACAGCTTCAGCCAAGGCTATAAGTTCAGCATCCATTGTTGACAATAATACACTTTTCTTAAGTTGCAAATACAATGAAACAACCACTCCATCTATTACAGTCACTAAACCTGAAGTTGACTTTATACAATAAATATCTCAACCATATAACCATATGAGAAAATAGTAGGAATAAAACTCCCTCTAAAACATAGTTAATGAGTTTTGGTTCCCTTCAAATAATGCATTACTCATTTTACAGCATTCCAATATTCATTTCCAAGTTTAGTCATTAATCTGCTAACAACATTTGTTGCAAATGCGATGTCTATACATGTACTTACCATTAAGCACATTAAAATTCCGACATCAGATGCATAGGGAACCTTACTCATGAAGGAAATGTTAGTATCTATGAATTTATATGTGTTATGGTCTAAAAGATCAGGATATTAACAGTCGACATGTTTGCAAAGAATCGAACATGTTTTGATTTGTTAAAAGTGGTGGAGACGATAATAAAGTACAAATAAGTAAACATCACAACGTTTTAATATGGAAAACCCATAGAGAAAAGGGAAAAAACCATAGGATTAAGAGCTTGAAAGACTCTTAGTCAATTGAATAATGGAATAGTGGTGATTATAAACAGTGAAAAACTTTGGAAAATGATTAAAGTTGATAACTAGATGAGCAGACGGAAAAAACAGCAGAATCACATTCTGTCTTTTCGCACCCAAAAGGTCCTCTTTAGCTAGCCGTTAAGTTTTGTATTTATGGGCGAGAAACATGCGTGGCATTCGCCTCATTGGTGAGAAACGTGCGCAATGCGCCCTGTAACCACCGCTCACATGTTGTTCTCCCATCATTAAATGCAAGGTAACAACTCATTGCTCATTGACTGTTTGTAACCTTTGGGGATCGGTCCTCGAAGCGTGGGGAGGCAATTGATCAATTATCCTTCGATCATGTGGATTATTTGGGCCTTCGGGCCTCTTTAATATTTGAGCATTTGGGCTGCTTTTACCTTTTAGGTAGTTGGATTATTATCAAGTTACGGATTATGGGCTACATAAGTTCGTATTTTGTCACATGGGGCCGTCCAAACTATTTTGGGCCTCCACAGTTTCGAATAACCAAATCCCGGAGCTCTCATCAATATGCATATTTAAGATAACATTGACTGAAATTCAATCCTAGAAATCAACAAAAACCAATTATTACATTACTAGGTTGCAAAAAAGATCAAACAATTCCATAAATTAATAAAATAAAACAAGCATATCTAAAAAATGTCCTGAAATCACAAGCTACTATTTGATTCTCTAGAATACCATTTTTTCATGTTAATTATTGTTTTTTGTTTTTTGCTACAAGTAAATGGAATAGAATGGAAAAAAGGGTAGCATTAATGAATTTTCATTACGAAAGACACACAATCTTAATTTTATTCATGTATCATATATTTACATTATATGATTGATATTAAATATTGCATCTATATAAATGTGATTTCAATTAATGTTATGCATGTTTTCATAGATACAATGGGGGTACCAGATTTGCATTATCCCATAGTTGATAGTTTCGCTAAAGTTGAACCAAATTGGGATAGTGATGTCATAAATGCCCTGAAAAGTATGCAATTAGCTTAGCAAAGAGAGAATTTGTTGTAGACCGCAATACGAAGACGTTAATTGAGTGTAAAGTGTGCAAGGGTTGATGCGATACCTTCTTATCGTTCGACGCTTATGCATGTGTATGTATGTAAGAAAAATGCATGGGTCATTACAAAAGATCATTCTAATCATACTTGTTTCATTAGTAGGAGTACATCAACTTCTCATAAGAATATAAGTCGCGATGTTGTAGCTAATGAAATATCATGTTTTGTTATAGCCGATTCGATTATGAAGACGAAATTAGTTCAAGGCTTGATAAAGAAAAATTATGGGTTTGATATTAACTATAAGATTCCTTATAATGATTTGAAATATGTGATTAATAAGATTTATGGTGAATTTGAGGATTATGTAAATGAATTATCTTATTATATATTGATGTTCAAAGGTCAAACACCAGATCTATTGTTGAGTGACGAGTAAGAAGATGTCTCAAGAAAAAAATTACTAAAGTTTATGTTTTTGTGTTCAAGATATGTATTGAGGCATACAAGCATGGTACATGTCATGCTCTTTATCATCTAATCTATTTTATTAACTTAATTTCCTACACTTAATTTATTTAATTAAATGGTATGATGCCGTGCTCTAAAAACTATAACACAAAGGCTTACATAAAACTATAATACATATCATTATTTAAACACACAGTGTAAGCTAATTTACATAGTCATATTATGATATCATAACAAAACATAAAACACACAAAGTTTTATTTACAAGACTTCATACATCTACCGACTTAGTATCTTGACTTGATCTTGACAGCCGAATATCCTACTGTTCGTCTTCGCTACATGTGTAAACTAGCTCAGTAAGAGGTCATGAGAGTAATGAGAGATAAACAAAAATAATATCAATACGGTAAAATCATATAAACATGTAATCTATGACATTCAACATAATAATAAACACATAATCTTGCAAAGTGTTGTTCTTATTTTTGTACATGTGGTTACCAGATAACAGTTTTGGTCCTGCCTCAACCCTTGGCTTACACATCACCAAGGATTAAAGATAATGATACATGAGTTCCCTGACCTCAGAAGTGGACAGAAAGAGCAACCAAACCATCGACACTTCCATAGTCGGCTTGACCTCATGCTTACTCTGTATGTGGCCGCATCCTGATAAATCTTTCCTTGTAGCTAGCTCATATCTTGACTGAAACCATGTTCATAATAACATGTTGTCAGAATTGTGCGTCCACAAGCTCTCGAATTTTCACATAAACACACAATCACATGCATGACATAAAAATAAAATTTTGAAACCTTAACAATAGTCTGTCGATGCTATAAACATTTCCTTTTTTGAGAGTTCAAACGACATCAAAAAATCACATAAAAATACTCATTCGAAAGCCATTTCAATGTTAAAAAACTGATAAGTATAAGCAAATTCATCCGAGCTCTCAAAACATACGAAATATGACCATGAACTTGATTGTTATGTTTTAATGTAAAATTGAACTGTTCTTGAAAATCATAACATAACTTTCTGGTCTGATTTCATTTTGTAACAACGTAAATTTTCCTTGAAAATAGACACACAGGGGTTTTAGTACATGTAAAAATCATCGTAATATGACACTGATAGTAATAACAACAAAATTCACAACATACTGAAGAAGTTGAAGAACAAATACAAATGAATTTTAAGCAAATAGAAAAGATGAAGAGAAAAGCATAAGATTCATTTCATAATCTACTGGTATATAAACCAGTAGATCCCATTAATGGCTATAGAAACATAAGTTTGAATACATAAATGAAAGTGACTCTTCAAGTGACCATGTTTAATATCAAGCAATAACTCTAGCAAGTGACTCTTCAAGTGACTCTTTAAGTTTGAGCTACATCTCAAGCAATAACTCTTCCGCAACTCCAGGCTTGACAAGATAAGATGTCATTAACCCCGTGATGAAGAGTATTATTCTTTCCATTTTCTTCTTTTAGTCCCATGAGTGTCCTAAGTACAACAAACTATTTTAAGGGCAATGCTTTGCTTAAGATATCAGTCACTTGCTCCTTTGAAGAAACATAAACCAATTCTATAACTCCATCATTGATATAATCTCTTAACACATGTAACTTTACTCTAATATGCTTTGTTCTTCCAAAATGAGTAGGATTTCTTGCCATTTGAGTTGCAGATTGGTTGTCAATAAATAGCTTAATTGGGTTACCAAGGGAGAGTCCAAGATTAGATAATACTTTATTAAACCACATGGCCTGACTGGCAACCATGGCTGATGTTACATACTTGGCCTCCACGGATGATTGAGCAATGAATTCTTGCTTTTTTGTGCTCCAGGAGAATGTTGTTGTCCCCAACATAAAAACGAAACCAGATGTTTAAATAGTATCTCCGGCATTTTGTGCTTTTAGAGTCATTAGTATCTCCGGCATAGTCGCTATCTGTGTAACCAACAAATAAGTCTTACTCAAAGCATATCTAAAACTCATTAAAAATTGTTAAAACGACAAGACAAAATTGTCCCAAAATCTTTTGAAGAATATTATTTTATCTCTCTCCCCACCCTATAATTTCTATTTATATTTGCTCTCATTTAGTAATTTTCATCTAGGTTTGAGTGACCTTAATTGCATATGTTCCTTGGCTACATGAAACATAGAACGCTAGCACATATGAAACGAGAAACGAAAAACGGGAAGTGAAAAGTTTAAATAGATGAAATGTTTGTTGAGTATTATAAATATGTGCATGTATAGAGGGTGTTTAGTCTTTAACTTATATGTCTTTGTATAAATAAGTCTCTGTACAGAATTATGAATCCAATTACAATTGATTTTAATTTCTTCAAGTTGGTCCTCTATCTCTTCTTCCCCCAATCGTGACGGTTATCCTCACGAATTTTCCTTCTTCTAGACATAGTATCATAGCATTTCATAGCTAAAGAATTTATCCTACTCTCAGTCTATTGGAATTTCTCTTCCGCTGTAGTCATTGTGACCAATCAATTGGAAGGAGGAAAATATCATGCCTGGAAGCAAGCAATTCTAGTTTCCTAGGTACGAAAGAGCGACTTGAATATATCGATAAACAGTGGAACCTCCTGTTGATTTTCCCAACCTTAGCGCCTAGAAGCACAATGATTGTATGGTAAGCTCCTAAATCCTCAACGGTATGCAGAAGAGTGTGGATGAACTTTTCGTTTATCCCAAAGACTCTCGTGCGATGTGGCTGTACCTTGAAAAACGCCATTGACAATTTTCTGGTATACAGGTGTACCATTTACAACATTTGATTCACCACACCATCCAATGTATTGATTATGTTGCCTTGTATTCCAATAAATTGAAACACCACACTCATCAACTTTCGATCCATTTCCGAAAGTGACTAGTGATGCAATAAGATTTATGTTGACAAGTAAGAAATGACACATGTTTTTCAGTTTCTGTGTGGCTTGTATGAGGCATATGAATCTATTAGAAATCATATTCTTATGTCAGTACAATTAGCTAGTGCGAAAACATTATGTAGAATGGCATTGTTGGTGGAGTGATTGAGAGGGCAAAGAAATGTGAATGCTAGAACTTGCGTTTCCTCTATTATGCACTTAATGCCACAAATTCAGGAACTAAGAACCTTGGAGCATCAAGTCACCTGTGTTGCACACACTGCCGTGCGAATGGTCATGATAATGAACATTGCTTCAAACTTACGGGCTATCATGAGTGGAATAAGGAACTTATTGAATGCAATTAAGTAAAGAATGCATTGCATCATTTTGAAAATGTACTAGTGTTTGGTCATTCTATTTTAGGGACTTCTAATGCGGCTGTCAGTGAATCTCCTATGGAGATACCTTCTAAGTTGTCTAAACTCATCAATATTTAGATCAAAAGAATGTTGCAAAATATGAATTTTGCAATCACCAATGAAGTTTCTCCCAAAAATAATCTGGCACAAGTTTATGCTACGTCAAGTACTTCATTTCATACTACCAATTATTTTATTGATCCATATGTCTCTTGGATTATCGATACATAAGCTATACCTTGGCTGATGGTTTATCTTTGAAAGATGTTATTAAGGTTCATTGCTTCCATTTAATATGCTATCTATTCTAAATTTGTGAGTGAAAATCCAGTTAATGTAATTTTATATGGCCGTAAATGTTTGATTCAGGACCTTCGTAGTAAGGAGTTGATAGCTCAAAGATCGATGATTAATGGACTGTACTTCTTGGTGGGTACTGAAATCTAAAAGCCAAAACTATCGATTCATACAGTGGACGATCGATCGATTCAGAGAGAGAGGACCTCCTCTCTCATAGTCTACGCCTCCGCCTCGTCACTTAAAAATTATGTAAAGCGATCACATTATATTAAAGGAATTTCCCTAACTAGAATGTAAAACTCATTCCATTGTTTTATCTTGTTTTTCTCTTTTATCTATTATTTTTCATTTCTCTTCTCTCCTCTCTTGTTTCTTATATTTCCCTTTCTATTTTTTATCTCTTACTTGTTTCTACTATGGCCGGGTTTTTACATGTCCGCTGACACGTCTCGCCCAAACCGTTTGTTAGATGTTGACCGACTCGATGAGCATATATGCTTCTATCCCCTGAGTAGGGACTCAGGTGCTACCCGTTCCTATTTAGTTCCGTTCGGTCATGTGGTACGTATAATCTCATCTTTAGGAACCTCTGTATTCCTCTCTCAAGATGCCCTACATGTGATAGACCGTGCTCAAGAACACGATGCGGGTTCGGTACTTCCACCTTACCCCGAGTCTTTTCCTTTTTGTTCTTTATTTTACTATTTCCTTCTTAACTATTACTTTACTCTTGTTTCCTATTAATTATGAACATTCTCTTAATTTACAGTGTTTACTACACTTACAAAATCATCCTTGTATCATATGTCTTCTTTGCTTTCTTTTCCTCCATAAACGAATTACCCTATTATACTACCGTGTGACTCTATATTCCTCTTTTCGTCACGTTTCAGAATAGATTAACGACGAATCCTCTCTTCGTCTCCAAATTGGCATTGAATAGCAACCAAGCCCCTAAAATTCGTGATGAATTTGCAAGTAGGTCCTAATTTCACGATGAATTGTAGCGAAGCCCCAAAAATCGTGATGAATATTTCAAGTATGCCCAAAATCGTGATGACTTTGACTTTAGTCCAAATTCACGAAGAATTTCTCTAGCATCTTTTTCTTGGTTTTTTCGTTTTTAAGTGTCAAATGATCATTCTTTCTCATATTTATAAACCTCCTAACTTGTATAAATGACCATTTAATCTCTCCTTACTTAGAGTCCCTCTTTTCAACCTCCTCTATTTAACTTATATCACTATGGTTTCTAGATAATTAAACGAAACTAACCTACCGAACTCCCATTTTTGTCAATCCTTTGAGTCGTTACATCCTTCCCCACTTAATTATGATTTCATCCCGAAACTCGTGTGTAAAATTCTTCCATCACGTCGGGCGATCTCGCCATTACTTCCTACCCCATCTCTCATGTAACCTTTCTTTCTCCATGATTCGACCATTGTACTTTTACCATGAAAACAATTTTGCTCCTTAATTTCTTCTTTGTCCTTTCCAGTATTTTCTTCGGTTTCTCTTCATATGTCAACTTGGGGTCAGTTCCACCGATTCCACCCCCGTTCCTGTATACCCTCCATTAGGTTTTTCCTTAGTTGTGAGACGTGGAACACACTATGTATGCCGCTCACCTCATTTTGAAGTTTTAGTTGGTAGGCCAGCTTTCAGATTCTTTTTTCACCTCGAATGGCCCTACATATCGAGCGCTCAATTTCCCATATTGCATTACTCTTATACTCCTTTCATTGGCGATAGCTTCAGATAGACACTATCACCAACCTCTAACTCGAGTGGTCACCTGTTTTAGTCCGCCCAACTCTTGTATCGGTCTTGTGCAACTTTCATGTTTTTCCTCATAGTGGCGACCTTCTCCCTGGTTATCTCCACCATTTATGTTCTCGTGATTATCCTTTCCTCGATTTCATCCTAGAATAGAGGTGCCTTATGATGAAATATCAATACAAAGGGAGACATAAGGATGGATTGGAGAGATAAGGATGGAATGGGAGATACAAGGAAAGTTTTGAAGAATAACAAATCAATATCTGATGATGTGGTCATGGTGTTAGAAATGAGTCAATGCAATTCAAACTCTACTAAGTATAGTGAAGGTTATGTGCTCATGGAAAAGGAATGATTTAATCAAGATCAAATCAAGCATCAATCTCCATCAATATGTGCTTAATCTATGTAATTTACGTTACAATAATTACTCCCTTAAAAGAGGTGTAATCTGTCCATTTCAAAGTGTGTTGAGATCAAAGAACAAATTCATTCTTCATTTTTCAGTTTCCCTTCATTTTCAAGTTGGTATCGGAGCATTTGTCTGACACCCATACATTTCAATTCCATGGCATCACTCTCATTGAATGTAAGCAATTTTGTCACCATATAACTCTCCATCAACAACTACCACTTATGGAGAGAACAAGTCCTTTCACTTGCTGAATCACAAGACCTTCTTGAACATCTCACGGGAGAAATTTCAGCACCTCCAAAACATGATACAAGCATTGTTGAAGGGCATACAGTTTCAGTGCTCTCACCAACATATATTGGATGGCGTAAATTTGATCGTCTACTACGCTGCTGGATAATCAGCACACTCTAAGAGGAATCTTTAAATTTGGCTGTAGGATCTGAGAAGGCTGCTGATGTTTGGGCTACACTTAAGAACACATATGCTGGAGATTCTGAAGAAAGAGAATTCCCTCTTCGACAATAACTCACCTATTTACGAAAGTCCGATGACACACCAATGTATGCTCACATTAGAGCCTTTAAAACAATGTGTGATAATCTTGCAGCAATAGGTCATCCAGTTAATGATAAAGAAAATGTATTTTGCCTACTTACAGGTCTTGGCTCTTCGTATGAAGTATTCTCAACAAGTATGTAAAACATCCTCGCCCGACCTATGCCGAACTAGTTCCACAACTCTAAAGCTATGATATGCGGAGAAGTTGGGCAGAAAATGTCACAAATCTCGTCACAAGTCACCTTCTACGGACAACATCAACGTCATACACCATCCAACACTTGTTTCTCTTCAAATGGACGAGGCTTCCGCGCACAACACCCAAATACTCAACAATCACAAAGCAACCACCAGAAACAGATATGTCCAGCACCACCGGGACAAAGGAAAATGAGTCCAGCAGAACGAGATCTATACAGTAATGAAATATGCAAATTTTGTGGAGTACAAGGTCATGTCGACACTATATGCTGGTGGGCACCGAAACAAGGAGCAACAACAGCATCTCAGATTCCCCATGCTCTCGCTGCCCTAACACTCGATACCTCTATTGCAGACACCGAGTGGACTTCGGATACAGGCGCATCAAACCATATGACAGGTAAAACCGATTTACTTACTCATATATTGCCTTACCACGGACATGATCAGGTACTTATCGGAGATGAAACAACACTAAAGATTGTAGGCATCGGTAAAACTACACTAACACACAAACAACACAAACTTTCGCTGCCAAATGTTTTAGATGTTCCTAAATTACAAAAAATCTTCTTTCAATTAGTCAACTTACAACTCAATATCCAGTTAATTGTGAGTTCACTAACAAATCATTTTTTGTGAAGGATCGCAGGACAGGTACACCAGTAATCACTGGGAAGCGCAAGGGTGACCTCTACGTTGTGCCCAATAGATCACACTCATCTTTCTTCTCTAATCGCTTTCAGGTTGGAAATTGTGATCTATGGCACCAACGCTTAGGTCATCCCCAATCATTTTCTCTTCAGTACTTGCATAATAAGGGTTTGATTCACGTTGTTGGTCAACCACCGACATCTCATCTTTGTGATAGTTGTCAATTTGGAAAATTAAATAAATTGCCATTTTATTCATCGGACAAAATTGCCTCTGCACCATTTGAACGTATTCATTGTGATTTATGGGGACCAGCACCTGTTATTGCACTTGGGAATTTTAAATATTATGTATGTTTAGTTGATGATTTCTCTCACTACACATGGTTAATCCCGTTACATAAAAAGTGATTTTGTTGATACTTATCTTGCATTTGAAAAATATGTTTTTCGGTAATTCAATTCTAAAATTAAAATTTTTCACTCTGATGGTGGAGGTGAGTTTGTTAATTTAAAATTAGGCAAGCATTTTCAAGATACTCGTATCCTACATCAAATATCATGTCCCCATTCTCCCGAGCAAAACGGTCGTGTTGAAAGATGACATCGAACCATCCGAGAACTAGGTATGACAATGATGTTTCATAGCCAACTCCCTCTATTTTTATGGGTAGAAGCCTTTCGGACCGCGGTATATCTTATGAACAGGTTACCATCATCCTCGTTAAATTTTGAAACCCCTTACTTTAAATTATATGAATATCATCCTGATTATTTTTCATTGCGAGTATTTGGCTCAAAATGTTTCCCTTATACATGGGACACAAAAAGGCACAAATTTGATCCGAAAACTCTATTGTGTGTCTTCATCGGTTATAGTGATCAACATAAAGGGTATAAGTGCTTTCATCCTTCTAGTCGTAAAGTATTTATTTCACGTCATGTCATATTTGATGAAAATTCATTTCCTTACAATAAACATACTTCTAACACAGCTCCATCTCATTCTCATCTACAAATCTTTGATACGTGGCTGAAGGATTATGCTTGGGACACACACCATGATACATTAAAACCATCGCGGAACACGTTCATTTATATCCCAATACATCTTTCAACCTCTCAACCATTAGAAAACCAACCTAACAATCACTCAATAAACGAAATTCAGCAAAATGACATATCCCATGACCCGGGAGCATTAGTTGAAACCTCTTTTGACTCTCTCCGTTCAGACCTTGAGAACTTTGATGTAATAACTTATCAATCTCCAACTCTTAATACTACTGAAACTTCCACATTATCTTTGATTTCAGCCCAACCTTACATCCCCAATGAGACAGTTTCGAATCCACAATATGATGAGGGTTCATACCACATGGTCACTCGCTCCCGCAATGGAATCGTTCGCCCCAATCCAAGGTATGCACAAATCGCTTCTAAATTACCAACAATCCCTTGTGCACCAAGAACAATCCGACAAGCTCTAGCTCACCCGAGATGGAGATCAGCAATGCAAGAGGAACTTGAAGCTCTTAATAGCCAAAGAACTTGGATTCTGGTCCCTCGTTCAAGTCATCACATAATTGGATCCAAATGGGAATATAAGGCTAAACTAAAGGGTGATGGATCTCTCGAACGACTCAAGGCACGACTTGTTGCCAAATGATATCACCAAGTGGATGGAATTGACTACAACGAGACCTTCTCACCGGTAGTTAAACCAGGTACCATTCGAGTAACTCTTTCTTTAGCCCTAGCCCGTAGTTGGGATATTCGATAGCTCGATGTTAAGAATGCATTCCTTCATGGCGACTTCCAAGAGGACATATATATAGAGCAACCCCCTGGTATGATTGATCCAAAGTATCCAATGCACGTTTGCAATCTTCAAAATGCATTGTACGGTCTAAAGCAAGCCCCGCGAGCATGGTTTGATAGATTTAGCACTTTTTTACTAAAAAATAATTTTTTCTTCTCACTAAGTGATCCCTCATTATTTATTTGTCATCATGAGAAAGGCACAATAATTCTTCTACTTTATGTTGATGATATCATTCTCACAGGTTCAAGCTCTGAATTTCTCACTAAGTTCATTTCTCGACTAAGCTCTGAATTTTCAATGAAAGACTTAGGTGCTTTACATCACTTCCTCGGGATTCAAGTGACAAAAACAGATGACGGGATCCACTTATCTCAGGAGTACTATGCCACATCCATCCTTGCGCGCTTTGGAATGATCGATTGCAAGCCAAAACACACACCGATGGCCACAAGAC